>JBBBDQ010000201.1:1547500-1560000 GCA_037127315.1 Ascarosepion bandense | reverse complement strand
AAATGATGGTCAACTATGCTTGGTGTCACAGAAATTTCATCCTAATCATAAAATTTAAAAACCTTAATTAGTTGCTTGCCCAATGTTTTTCTTTCTTCTATTCTTTGCACTCTCTTATAGTAGCCCTCATATACATCTGTATATAATTCTTCTTTCTATGGTTAGATTTTTTTGTCATGTATTATAAAATTGAACATAACTATCATCCAGTATTTTAAACTTAAAATGAAATCAGCAAATCTTCTCTGTTAAAGTAATGATTTTGTTTAAATATTTTTAACCCACACTCATCTTACCTTCAAAATATCTGACTCATATGAAATACAGAAATTACAAAGGCACAAATTCATAAATCAGAAATGTATATAAGAATAAGTTGAATAATATCTCATGTCTACATTATGCCTTTTCTTCAATGTCTTTAATTTATGCATGGCTACCTTTTAATAAATGTCCATAGGAATATTTTAGGAAGCTTTCATTTCACTGTTTGCTATTATGAGAATTCTTGCAATTTTTTTTGTTGCCATAACTTTCACAGAAATTTTTGAGTGGGATAGCAAGGCCAAATTTGACAATGTTCCAATATGATCTGTTTTATACCAAACAATTCAGTGTTTATGTTTTATAGTTTTATTGCAGATATCTTTCAGTTGTATGCTAAGTGTTTCCTAAAACTAATGTAAACTGCTCACAGGTGTTATTTATATATGCTAAAAATACTTAATCTATACAAATATGTATAATTTATTTCAAGGTTGTAATGCTGGTTGGCCATATATGAATTAACATTTTATGCAATAATTACATGACTTTTATTTACAAAAATGGTTGCTAATCATAAAGCAAGACTATCAGACAATGTAAAACAGTTAATCTTAGAAAATTAGTTACAAACGAAAAGTTTACTTTCATAAATACCTCAATGAAGTATTGTTTTTATTTTAAATCTGACAATTTCAACATTTGGCATAAAAGGTTCGTGAAATGTTTTGAGAGAGGAAGCTTACTAAATATGTAGATGGCTTTTAATTGACAGACATTTACAGTCAATTGAGATGATAGCTAAAGAGTGAGTCTAAATTTGTGCTTAAGTTTTATCTCAGTGGAACTAATTCATCATTCTTATTGTTTCTTTTATGTGCTGTGTCTCTTCAGCATGTGAGCGATCATGACCTTCCACATTTCCCTATCCTTCTTACCCTTTCTCTTTTCTTCTCCTAAACCTCTTAATTACTGTTGTTCACAGGTCCACCTTGACCCCAGGGTGGCAGCATCTGTTGGGGTCTCACCTATGGACAAATAGTTTATCCCCACTGGGGTCAAAACAATATGAAAGTATTAATAGTAAAAATTCCAGGAATACATTTTTGAAGGAAAAAAATATTACCAGTAATAAATTTTTGAAGGGAAATATATTACCAGCAATATTTTTGGAAAAAAATACATACCAGTAATAAATCTGACTCTCCAAAAAACCACTTTACAAAAATACATCAAAGAAAGCTAATCTACAAACTTATTTCTTACAAAAGAATATATTCTATTCATACAAATCTATTGTAAAAATCTTGTCAGCATTAAATAACCTATTGAGGTTGATATGCCATAAACCAAACCAAACCAAACCCTGCTTTGCCATTCATCTACCCAAGCCCATCAAATATGTCACACATTGCTTACCCCAGTCTCTCTTTCCCTCTATCCTTCCTGTGAGTCTTAGATTCTCAAAGTCTTCCTTCCTCATTACATGTCTCAGAAACTTCAGTGTCTTTTTCTGATATTAAGTATTGATTTCCATTTCATCTTCATCTTCTCCAAAACCTTGTCATTATTCACATGTTTGGTCCATGGTATCCTCAGTATCCTTCTGTAGACATTCACTAAAAGAATATATTAGTTTATGGAAAATATTATTTAATGTGGTTATGAAATAAATGATGTAAAAAATATTACCTTTTTATTCCTTTAAACATATTTAGTGAATACATGTGTTTGAGTATAGAGCCTTATTTCTAAAATTTATGTCTACCAACCTGAGAATTTGAGAGTTTGATGCAGATGTGCATTATGGTGCAGTGGATATCCACTCGGAACGACAAATCGGGGAGCTGAGTTCGAATTCCAGTTGAATTCCTTGAATTCACTTACAAATACCCTTGGGAAAGGTATTAATCTGTCTCTTCCCTCCAGTTATGGGTTAAATAATAGGACAGATTGGGTTCTATAGCCTTGGCTGGCAACCAGTCTACTGCAGAAAGTAATGGCAACCTACTGCAGGATAATCTTCTGCCCAGTCAGCCGTGTCTCTTTCGAGACATGATCACCCAAGTGTGTATCATGTATGGCACTCAACTGACTGAATAAATGAAATGTGTCTTCTGGCAGACTTAGAGAAACTATCCCTTTCCTTATAGGAAAAATATCATCAAGCTGGGAAAGCTTTCACAGCCAAGCAAAGTTCAGTTACCCTATTTTTAGAAACGAACATTACTGGTTGGGATTCTTTTGATTTGTTAACTTTGTTTACATGTTGGATACAGAAAATAAAGTAATTTCTAAGAAATGAATTGTTGTATTTATAATTTGACATTATCTCTAATTTAAACATCATATTTTGTAGATACATTTCTTTGGGTAGATATCTCTGTTTCTTAAACTGTAAATTTATGTCTACCAGCCTGTGTATTTGAGAGTATTAATAAAGAAAATGTGCCTTCTCGGTGGATTTAAACCTGTTTCCCAACCTCACTTTAGACTACTTGGACACAGAAATGTATAGCTATTTTGAGTTTGCTTTGCCCACATATTCTTCTGAAAAATCTTATCTGGCCCATTTTCAGAAAATTTTAATTTAAAATTTTTATTTTTGAATCTTCCCTGTATAAAGAATGTATATTGTCAGGTTTTCAAATACGTTCTCTCATTATGGAAATTACTTGTTTCATAACTTAAATTTTGAAATTTTTAGAATATTTTGTGGGATGATAGTACAGAATTTAAATGGAGTAGGTTTTTTTGCTAAATTTTCTGAAAATTCTCTACAATTGAAAACTTCAAGTTTAAGGGAATAAATTAATATGTTCAGATTTGGTACAAAAATATGTTTCCACTTATTATATCTGTCAAAAAAAAAAAAGTTTGTCATTTCAACTTCAGTCACTTTTTTACTGATTTCACATGACTTTCTTACGTTTGCTACAAATATTTCTATGACAATTGTTTAGATAAACTTCCTTACTTGATGCCTCAACTGCTACTACATTGGCAACTAGGTCTCACTGTTTTACTGCTGAATTAGCTAGATGCAAATGTATGTTTTATTCTTATAGTTTCATTTCTTGCAATTCTTGCCTGTGGAATGCTTTTCCAATTTCTTTCTTCTTTGCTACCTGTCTTCCTGAATCCTTTTCCTTTATTATCATTTCTGCTCACTAAAATTTACTCATTCTCCTTCATATATGGGCAGGAGCTACCCAGTTTTCACTTTCCACTCTCAAGAGTCCAAAAGTGTCTCAACATACATGTTTCAATAAAAAAAAACAAAAAAAAAAAACAACACCTGTGTCCTTGTGGCTTTATCACCTTGTTTTGAATAAAATCATTAAGGTTGGGGGTAACATTTTTGTGGAGAATCATAGTCATCTACATCCTGAATGGGCACTACACATTGAAAGACACTGAAGATATAATTTTACCTTGATTAAAACAGTTTTTGAATTGGACGCTCGTAGGGTTTTGAGAATTAATGTTACTGTTACTGTTTGTTACTGTTTCTTGTTAATATAATATTGGCTTCAATAACTGATAGATCACAAGAAAGATAAAGGGAAAAAATTAAAGAGAAAAAATTTTTTAAAAAATAAAAACTGATAAAATCATGAAGGAATATTTGTTTCTTTCATTAAAAAGTAGTTTATAACTTAAACAGGAGCAAAATATTAAGGGTAATGAGAATTTTAGTCACTAAAAATTTTTATGCATTTAGATACAGAGCAGTTTTTTGTTTTTTTTAAAATAATAATGAATAGGAATTTGATTATTATTATCATGATTAATAATAATAGTATACTAATCAGTCTGATGAGAGTATACCAGCTACATGCATCACACCACGGTATAGTGGCAGGTTTTGATAAAAGCAACACATCATCTTGCAAATGGGGTCCAGTTAGAAATATTTTCAGGCTAGGTAACCCAGTCCACTTGGTTTCCAAAAAGGGTGTTCCCAGGTATCTAAATTAACTCAAGTCACCTTAGCTACCAAATCCTTAAAAAAATAAATAAACAAACACCTTTCTTAACTCTCCTCCCCAAACCATGATGCTTCCCCACTACTTTGGCTTATGAAAAGAGATGATCACTGTGTCAGCCTCTAAGAAACATGCCAAGTTGGTTGAGATCAGGCATCTAACAAGCAAATCTGTGGTACATATTTACTGTAACCCTTCTTAACTCATGTTAACACCGTCAATCAAATAAGACGCCATGAAATTGAAAGCTATGCGAGTTGTAGTGTCAGGACATCATTATTATTATTATAAAGCAGCATTCCAACTGTGGTACTGAGATACAAAATATACACTTCTAATATGTCTATCACGTTACCCAGTCTAAGGGTATACCAAGTGCATGCTTCTTCATTTCTTAATGACTGTCACTTTATTATCATTTTATAACTGTCAGTTGGGAGACAGAAATTGCTAAAAGAACCAATTGGAGAGTAGCTGTCCATGAAAAAAACAAGATTCATTGAAAACACCAGAAGACAGAAGAAATGAAGAGAGCTCAAAGAAAAGCCAAAACACTCTACATCCTGAACCCTCTTACCCTACCATGTAGTGGCTGTGGATATCTCTCCAGACAAAGAACATTTTACACAGAAAGAAATGTCAATGAGCACCCCAATACATGGCAATGAGATCTGACAATAACTTTTTATATAATTGTTCTTTTAATGAATGCTTTGCATCAGTGTCAGTATGCTGAAAAGATGTGAAACTGATCATTATCCATGTACACGTGTCAGCTGAGAAACCAGTGTACTGAATAGAGGGGCAAGTTTATTGTGAGTAAGTGGAATCCTCCACCTACAGGTTTGTGAGTTAAGGCAGACCAGAACATTTGTTTTGATGAAGGGTCTTTCTAAAAGAAAGAATGATATTTGAACTTTCTTCTGTCTAAAAGAGACACTGAAACAGATGTTAAGAGGAGTTTGATCTTTATGCTTTCTTTAATAATCGATTATCATCAAACTGAAATAGTTGTGAAGACTTTAGGTGGCAAGAGATTCAAGCTTTAAATTACATTAGTGCCTCTTATTCAGGCAAACATGTACCATTACTTTTGTGCACAAATAAATATCTCACACATTTCTATAAAAAATGTCTACAACTTCATGCTATTTGCTTCATAAATATATTAACGCAGATAAAATGTAATTCCATATTCATGATTTTTTTCTTTCTCTTTTTCTAGTAGTTTGGAGACTTACATTCTTTTTTTCCTTTAATGTCATGATTTAATATACAAAAACATAAAAATGAATATACAGCATAACACTATTGTTGTCAAATCAGTCTTTAATATCATTTTCTTTTTCTGTCTCTCTCACATTGTCCTACAATGGAAAGTGGGAACCCCTAATTAGATTTTTTTTTTTTTAATGACATAAAATCAGATTCTACAAATTCAAACCATTTACAAAAGGAAAAAAATATATATATTTATGTATTCTATTCATATACAGTGGCTTTTCGGTTGAAGTTATGAAATCTATGAATGGATCTATAAGCTTGTCATCTCAAATGACTATTGGCTGAATTTTGACCTGAAATTTTCAGTGTATAATGTTTGAGATGTATGATTAATGGTAAAGTGTTAAATACATAGTCTAGGAAGGTGATTATGTTGAAAAATGAATATTTGTTATATGAAATGCTTTTTTTATCATTAGGCGGTATATGTCAGTCAGTTAAGTGCCATACGTGATACACACTTGGGTGATTATGTCTCAAAAGAGATATGACTAACTAGGCAGAAAATTTTCTCACGGTAGGTTGCCATTACTTTCTGTGGTCAACTGGTTGCTAACCAAGACTATAGAACCCGATCTGTTTTGCTATTTAATCTGTAGATAGATGGAGGGATATGCAAGAAATTAGTACCTTTTCCAAGGATATTTATTTGCACAAAAATGAATGCAACAAATTCAACTGGAATTTGAACTTTGCTCTCCAATTTCTCATTCTGACCCAATATTCCCTGCACCACAATGTATATTTATTACCTCAAACAAAATTATCTTAACTAATAGTACCTATGAAAATTTCATGGTTTTGCTTTTCAAATTTTCTGATGAATTATAATTTTTAAGTTAATAATTGAATAGATTACTTGGGAGTGCTATAATTGTAAAATACCCATGAACATTCCCCCTATTGCATTGTGAAATACTTCAGCTTAGTAACTTTAACTAAATATGGCAATAACAATAAGTATGAATGCAAGTCAATAATTAAAGAAGTAAGCAGGTACAATTGAAAAGATTTGAAATTGACAAGTTTTCCCATTTCACTGAAGCAGACATTAAATATATGAGTGTTATTAACTCCTTTATCTTTGCTCTCTTTTTCATTTTTTTTCACAAACAGCATCTCTGTCTTTCCAGCCTTTCTTTGCAACCAAAACAGAACAGTCCATTATTAGGTATTGGTAAGCCATAATGTACATGCTAACTAAGGAATGTAGAAACAAGCAGAATTATATTGTGAACTGCTGAAATATAGAGATAACTTTTAGATAAATATTAAAATAAAATTTATGTAATTCAGACAAATATTTTTTATTGCCATATACTACATTTAACATTAACTTATTCTCTCTTTTCTCAACACCATGCATATTTCTAACAGCCTTTAGCTATATACATGCACAACTACTTGATGAGTCATCTTAACTTGCTTCTCTAGATTCATTAGTCGTAGTTAATCAACAAAATTGTTAATTATCAGACAGGAGATTTGTATTTGTCTATATTTCTGAGATGAGGTAGTATTTACACTATTTATATTATTCAGACTATTATTCTCACCTTTGTTGTTACTTGTTCACTACTGCTGTAGCCTGGTATTGAACTCACAACTCTTTGGGTCAAGTCACTGGAACTAACCAATGTTTATATCCACATGGCCCAGTAGATATAGACATTGGTTAGTTCCAGTGACTTGACCCAAAGAGTTGTGAGTTCAATACCGGGCTACAGCAGTAGTGAACAAGTAACTTAGACAGTCTGGTCAGAAGGAGATAACTCATGATTAACAAAAGAGGCTTTGCACAACACAAGAAACATGAATGATATATCCAAGTGATCATAATAAAGGGTCCAGTTGGAAATTCTTAGCATCTAAAGAAAGCTGGAATGTACAACAGTCAAAACCTTGTACAAATGGCAATAAAGGTGAGTACACTAGTCCAAATAATGTAAATAGGGGATGTAATATTTTCATAAATATTTCTTAGTTGTGTCAATATGCTTATGAAAAAAAAAAATCATCTTCCAGACTTTATCTTCTATGAAGTTCTGACATTTTATGTTAATTCAAAAATAAATTATACTTGGTATTGGCTTGTAAATGTAAATGAAAGAAAAACAATATTTTCTGGAAATTTTGTGGTTGCAAAAATGATTATGTGAGTCAGAATAATTTTATGTATGTCAATAAGTGATTTTTTTATTATTATTATTCAAAGAATTGTTCAGTTTAATTTTTAATTTTAGCTAAAATGAGTGAGGAAGCACAAGAACAAAACCCCACATATCTCTACCTACCTTTTTCCACATTGTTCAGATAAGAAACAGCCTTGAGATTCATTTATTTTTCTCCTTTCTTCTCACACCTCCACTTGATCTGTTATGAATGCGAGAAACAAGGAAGGAAGTGAAGGAAAAGGATGGGACAATAAGAACCAATTTTACAGAGATTAGAGGACTTTGAAAATAAAATGAAATGCACTAAAATTTAGTTAAAGCTACAATGTCCTATCAAATATGACAGCAATATAGTTACTGTAAAATATGGTAATTTTATGAGCCTTTTTTTTTCTTTTTTTTTTAAGACATTCTAGGTACTGATTTAATTGATTTCAAATTTTTAGAACATTTTGAAAGCAGTATCCAGCAGTGTTGACAGTATTTATCTTATGTGCTGTGTCCTTTCAAGATGTGGGCGATCATGGACTTCCACTTGCCCCTATCTTTTGTCACTCTTAATACTTTTCTACTTGGTGTCTCTCTCAAGCATCCCCTCTGCTATCTATTTGCTCAAGCCCATCAAGTATGTTTCCTGCTGCTTTCCCTCTATCTGTTCTGTGAGTATTAGATTCTTCAAGCCCTCCTTCCTTATTACATGTCCTAGAAACCTCAACTGTCTCTTCCTGATGCTAAGTATACGTTTCTTTTTCATTTGCATCCCCCTATAAAACCTTGTCATTGTTTACGTTTGGTTCATTGTATCCTCAACATCCTTCTGTAGAACTACATTTTTTGCTGCTTCAAGTTTCTGCTTCATCTTTGAGGAGATTGAAGTGCATTCACTGCTATATAGGAAGACAGATATCACATAACAGTCCAGTGCTCTTTTCTTTGTTTCCAACAAAATCTTGTCCCCCAATACTCTACTTAGCTTTTGAAATGCATCCTTGGCCATGGCATGTATCAAACTTTCCATCCTCTATCAGGACACTTCCCAGGTATTTAAATTTCAGCAGCTGTTTGATTTTATTATCCCTAACCTGTAGTTGGCATTTTGGAGTCCTCTTTTTGCTGATGACCATGCATTTAGTTTTCTTGAAGTTTGTTTTGGCCCTTTCATCTCACTTTCCCTTGCTACTTTCTGTTGGAGGCTCTGTATTTTCCTTTCCATGTCTGCTATCAGCACTGTATCATCTGCATATCTTATATTGTTGAGATTGTGGCTGCTAATGATGTATCCTGGCAGGACTTCTAGCTCTCTCAGAATTGTTTCACTGTACAAGCTGAATAGATCTGGTGAGAAGACACATCCTTGTCTTACATTCTATTCTATTTTTGTATATCTGCTGAATTCATTTCCTGTCCATATGTAGGCAGTTTTCTGACAGCATAGGTTATTGATTATTTTAATATCTTTCCCGAATGTGTTGAAGTTGCTGAGCATCTCCAGTCTTTGTGTCACAATTTGTTGAACATCTTTGTGTAGTCTATAAAACACAGGTCCTTGTGTATTTGTATTGCTCTTTCTGATAATATTCTGATCATAAATATCACATTCCTTGTTCCAGTGTCTTTGATGAACACACACTGTTCTTTTCCTATTTCTGGCCTGATTCTGCTGCATGCTCTGTTCATCAGAATCTTTGATAATAAGTTTTGTTATATGGCTTATCCTTTACAAAATTTTAAAAACCAAACCAAGCTACCAAAATGCCTTTTTTAAAAATTTCTTCTATCTTTGTAATAAAAATAAAATAACAAAATTTAAATGACTTTTTTCAGTAAGGTTCACTCTGTAAAATGCCTTTGGGGACACTCAAGGTAAAGAGATGCAATAAGAGGGTAGTTTATATGGATAGGAAGGTAAGATAATGGTTAACTCTAGACTTGAACAAGTTAAGATTGTATTGATTGGGGAAATATCCCTTTGGTTGTCTATTCCACAGTCAGTGGTTCACAGGAAGAAACTGTTTGAGTAGAACTAACTTCTCACTGATGGAATAAAGAAGAAATGGGGGTGGTTTGCTACAATGTAAGTGGTATGGTGGGTCCTTGCCATGAAAGTTAGACCTGGCAGAACCAAGGAATGTAGTTCATCTGAGAACTTTTCATGGAAGTAGCAATAGAGCAGTGAGAAACTCGCCACATCCTGCCTGTGAGACAAAGAGAGAAGAAAACTTGTAGGTGTTTGTTAATAGCAACAATAAATTTGATAGAAAGCATTTAACAATCACAAAGAATTTTTTATTGAATCTGTAGTGGTTATTGGCTTTAAATGGACACATTTTTAATAAACCTTATTCGTTTACATCATTTGATAAACATTAATTTTTTTTTTTTTTTTTTTTTTTTTGAACCCTTTAATAGCATTGTGGTGCAGTGGATATCAACTCGGAACAACAAATCAGGGAGCTGAATTCAAATTCCAGTTGAATTCCTTTCACTTACTTACACACAAATAGCCTTGGGAAAGGTATTAATCCGTCCCTTCCCTCCAGTTATGGGTTAAATAATAGGACAGATTGGGTTCTATAGCCTTGGCTGGCAACGCAAAAAGCAATGGCAACTTACTGCAAGGATAATCTTTTGCCCAGTCAGTCGTCTCTTTCGAGACATGATTGCCCAAAGCGTGTATCACATATGGCACTTAACTGACTGACTTTTCCGAAAGTTATTTTCTTTTATTTTTAAAGCAAAATGTTGAGTAGAGGGGGGGGGTCATAATTAAAGAACAAACTTTAAAAGAAAATTCTTATCTTGGATCCTTAAAGAAGACATATTTTCAGTTTTTATGTTACTGTAATACTATTTTGATTTATTGTGTGAAATATTTCAAAAGTACAAAAAAGACAAATGTAAGATAAAAGAATAGTATTGTTTGTTCTTGGTGTGCAGATATTGCATCATATGAAAAGTAAATGACTATAATTTGAGATGACAAATAAAGCTACCAAATGTTTGGATGGCAGGGATCCCAGTTGAGAGGAAGGACCACCTAGAGATGAGATTGAAAATATCTGAAACATCACATTGTAGTGGTTTCAAGAATACTTGTGTGCAAAAGACAGACTAACACTTCTCTCCCTGCATTTTTTCTGCTTCAAAGAACAATTCTTGTTTTCAAATAATGTCTTCTCAATTGATACAGTAAAACTAGAAGTGCAAAATATTTTGAATTAACAATGTTTTTATTTGCTTGGGAAAAGAAAAATTACAATATTCAAATTTTCATCTACAGTTTTTTTCTTTCTTTCTCAGCTCCAACGATGCTTCTAAAAGCTACATGTTTTTTTATTTTTTAACACAAATATAACTCCCCTTCTCTCAGAAGACATCTCTTCAAGAAGAGGTGTATGTTGTATCAGCAGACTTATCAACACCCCAATAACTTTATCCTCCCACAAGAAGTACCAACAAGCAATTTTTAATGGTTGTTTATAGATTTAGACAACCATTCAAACTCACTCATAATATACAGGAATAAAAGTGGCAATAACTTTGATTTTACAAATGCCACCCTAATTTAAAAAAGAACATAATTCTTTACATCAAAAGTACTTAAAGGGATTACTAATAGCAATGTTATCAACTATAAACATGTCAAAAGATTATATTACATTACCAACCTTTATTGAACCCATTCTTTAAGAATCTGATATGTTTATATAAAACAAATGGCAGCTACATAAAAAATGTTCCAAAATCAACATGCAAAATACCACCAAACATAATGTCTACTTGACATACATACACACACACACACACTTAAAAATATATATATAATCCTCATCTAAATCCAGGAAACCAGAATTGTTATATACTTTAAGCAATATTTGTGGTTTTTCAGTTAGACTTGGAATACATTAATTTCTTGAATTTTAAATGAACACATCATCTCTCCTTGAATTTTAAAATAAATTATACTGATGTTTAACAAGTCAAATGCATGTGAAACATGATTAACCAATGAAAATCAAACAACACAAACATAAAAATACCAGAATTTCTTTCTTATCTCCTTTTTTTTCTCTGATGAAGCTTTAATAAAAATTAAACGTTAGATTGATAAACATTTCTCTTTGTACTTTATCTTATTCTGTTGAATTCCAATCCATATTTGATACCAACTCATTTGGAACTTAGCTAAAAAAAAAATTGTGCTAGTTTTGTTAATGATTAAAAACATGGAAAGAAAGTGAGGGACGTTTTGAACAAAAATATTCATTTGCAGAATACATTTTCATTTTTATTAATTTTACACTCCCTTGACAAGCTGAATTATTTTACTATTTAAGAAGGAATATGTATGTCCATGTCTGTTCTTCAGAATGCCTAAATGAAAGTCAACTAAATCTCAAAAGTAATTGATGAGGTGAAGAATTACAAAGCATTTAGATTACTGTTTTATTTGCAAATATTACTTTTCTTTCTGCTTCAATGCATTCTCTCTAAAAGGTGTGAAGTTTTCTAGATTTTTTTTATTTCAGTTAAGGTTAATTTTACTGTTACTATAGAAGGACATGACAACACAGCCATAAAATTTAAATAGTATTGTTTAAGGATAGTTGTCTTTATTTATTTATTTTTTTCTTAAACTTTTTGCTTGTACCAATATCTATAAAGTGAATTTTTTTGAAGGCTCTTATCTTCTGTTGGATTTTGCAATTACAATAAAATGATCATTCATTTAGTTAACTCTTTTCAAAATCTATTAATTTCTCCACACTTCAATTTTCTATGTACTCCA
>JBBBDQ010000201.1:1250000-1542500 GCA_037127315.1 Ascarosepion bandense | reverse complement strand
CCTCTTTGTATTCAAATGTGTTGTCTTCCATCAGTATTTAGATACAGCCACAATATTAAATGCAATATTTTTGTTTTATACTGTGATTAATTTGATTTATTTAGAGCACAGTTAACATGTTGAAACAATAATTAACTTAGTTTTATAAAAAATATTTCTTTGATCCTTAGAAATGCACACTAATTAACCTTAGCCTGGTGCTTGCCAATGACAAATCATGGATTGTGTGAACTTTTACAACTGCTAAAAATTTGTGATTAGTCAAATCTGTATAACTGAGCATTCAAGTTGTTTTGGAAACATATATAATTCATTATTATAAAAGATATTCTCCCTGCAGCTAGACATGATCTGTTTCAATCATATTTTAAATCACGTGCTGATACAGATCTTTTAACTATATCTCATTTCAAAGCAACATAAGGCCACAAGACTATTAAAACAATAAGAGTAAAAGTAATTTCTTTTTTTATCATCATGTCCCTTCAAGATGTCATTATCACAACTTTCTACAGATTCCTTTTCTTTATTATGTATGAATTACATCATATTCTTATGATATTCTTGAGAAAGTAGTTTCCATTGCCTTTTTCACCATTTGAAATTCATTCTCTTAGACCGTTTGCTACTCAAAGCTAGAAAGCCTATATTTCTCTGCTATTTAACCCATAGCTTGAGAGAGAAAAGATAGATTCATGTATTTTTGAATGGCAAGTGCAGAAGGAAAATGGATGTAGGAGAAAAATGAGTTGATCAACGATGAAATTCTTGACATGATGCAAAGGCAGAAAACTGTACCAAAACACAGAATAAAATACAGAAAACTACACAAGGAAATATGGAGAAAATGCAGACAGGCTGAAAACTGGTTTGATAACAAATGTGCAGAAACAGAGAGATTGAGCAAGCAACAAATAAAGAAGATATGCTTGGTAACAGGATGCATAAAATCCAAAGACAGAATGCTCAAATTAGAGAAAGGAAAAATACTTCAGTGATGGGATGAATATATTGAAGATCTCTTCCATGACAAGAGCAGCCAGCAATACACAGAAATACTGACTGACCAGAAATATTAAAAACCAAAGTGGAAGCTACACTGGACAGATTGAGCAGAAACAAAGCAGTAGGACCAGATGGCATTGTAATAGAGATGCTGACAGCCGTAAACAATTTCAGCATAGACAATATTACAGAAATAATAAATGAAATCTACATCAGCGGCAATATACTGGAAGACCTAAGCAGATCAATTTTTGTTGCACTACCTAAGAAGCCAGGCACAAAGGAATGTTAAATCCACCAAATAGTTGAATGAGCCACCTAACAAAACTCATAATCTGGATTCTGATGAGCAGAGTACACAACAGATTCAGAACACAGAAAGGATAAGAATAGTGCATGTTCATCAAAGACATCGGAACAAGAAACACAATGTTTATGCTCAGAATGTTATCAGAAAGAACAATACAAATGCACAGGAACATGTATCTGTGTTTTGTAGATTACACAAAGAAGTTTGACAAAGTACAAAACAAAATCTTGTTAGAGATGCTCAGCAACCTCAACATTGAGGGAAAGACAGAGTTATGAAGAACCTATACTGGCAGCAAAGCACCTACATACAGGTAGGAAATGAATTTAGCAGATTTACAAAAATAGAAAAATGGTGTAAGACAAGGATGTCTTCTCACCAGATCTATTCAGCCTGTATAGTGAAACAATTCTAAGAGAGTTTGAAGTCCTGCCAGGATACATCATTAGCAGCCACAATCTCAACAATATAAGATATGCAGATGATACAGTGCTGATAGCAGACACAGAAAGGAAAATACAGGACCTCCAACAGAAAGTAGCAAGGGAAAGCAAGATGAAAGGGCTAAACATAAGTTTTAAGAAAACTAAATACGAGGACCCCAAAATGACAGCTATAGATCAGGGATACTAAACTCAAAATTTAAATTTCTGGGAAGTGTTCTGACAGAAGATAGAAAGTGTGACACTGAGATACGAAGATGCATTAGCATGGCCAAGGACGCATTTCAAAAGCCAAGCAGATTATTGAGAGACAGGAAGATTTTGTTGGAAACAAAGAAAAGAGTACTGAATTGTTATGTGATATCTGTCTTCCTATATGGCAACGAATGCTTTTCAAATTCCTCAAAGATGAAGAAAAAACTTGAAGCAACAGAAATGTGGTTCTACAGAAAGATGTTGAGGATACCATAGACTGAATATGTAAACAATGACAAGGTTTTGGAGAGGATGCAAATGATAAAGAAACTTATGCTTAGTATCAGGAAAAGACAGACACATAATGAGGAAGGTAGGCTTGGAGAATCTAATACTCACGGGACAAATAGAGGGAAAGAGAGATATGGGAAAGCAGTGCGAAATATACTTGATCAGCTTGAGCAAGTGAATGGTGAAGCAGGAGTTGGGAGAAATAGTGTTAAGAATGACAAGGGATAGGGGCAAATGAAAGCCCACAGCACATAAAAAAGTGCAGAAGAAAAAGAAACAGACTAGCCTAGAATTTGAATTCAAATTGCTAACTCCACCTTCTACACCAATATCTGTGACTCTACTCATGCATTCCAAAAGTAATTCGTTGCATTAAATAATGTGAAAAAACAAATGCAATCAAAAAATCTTTTTATTTTGTTTATTTCTATTTTCATCTTAAAGCCCAACTGATCTCTTCAAAAATTCTGGTTTTATTTATACAAAATACATCTTCCTTTTGTAGATATTGATTTCAGAAAATGGTAAAAAAGAAAAAAGTGTTAAAATTAATGCTATTAGTTTCTACTTTTATTGTAAACTTTATCCAACTTGATTACAACTAATAAGTTGCTCACATTTTTATGTTAATTCTTCACCTAATATCAATTCATATATCTTCACATACACCTAAATTTCCAGTGGAACTAACTTTAATATAGTTTCAACATGTATATAAAGTTATGTTAAGCTTAAAATGTGTGTCTGCTTTAAATATACTATAAATTTAGTATAATTATATTTAAATTTTTTAAAAAAATGTGAGTAGATTAGAGCCCATAAAAATGTCAAATAAAAGAATATTGTCTAAACCAGTAAAAAACAAACAATTTTTTTTTTTAAATTTCTAAAGCTGTTTTTTATAATCAGCTGTTTTAGCATGTATCTAAGCTGGCAAAGATTATAGATTTTTTTATTTTGCCACTGAAATAAAATTATTCAAATCTAATCTGCCATCTTAAATTCATTTATATTCATCCTTTGTCTCAAAAAATTGACAAAAAAATAAGAGAACAAGCATAAAACAAAAATAAGTGTTTAACACAAAATGAAAATATACAAGGTTTGTTTGGAAATTATTTGGTCATTTCATATAAATAAAAACCAAAGAGTCTAGCTAGGGCAATGGTATCTTATACACCTTCTGAAAGACCACTTTTAGAATCACCATGAGCTGCCATGTCACATTCTCTTTAATCTCACCCATGGCTTTTGGAAATATGCCGGAAGTTACAGAAAACCAAATCTAGACAGTAGTTGGTGGGGGCTGACATATTTGAAGATTAAAGGTTTTGCAAAATAGAACACAGCATATGTCATCTTATCATTGCAAATGCAACGTTCACACAGTAGACAAGCTTACTAAATAATCAACAAAAGAGTGTCACTTCATACTTACACAGTAAAGTTCACATCTGATGAGTTGCTAAGTTTCTTCAAGGCCGCACAACTGGTTCTCAAAATATTCAAAATGATTGAATACGTTCCAAACAGATTTTGTATGTATCAATCATTTAAAAAAAAAATCTTTGTTTTAAACCATTTTTTTTTTAAATTTTATCACATTGTTTTATATTTTAATAGCTTTTATATAAATCAGTGAATGTTGAGTTTATAAAGATCATATTTTTATCCATCTTTTACTTTTTAACAGATTTTATTTATCTTCAGATGAATTCTATTCTGTTTTCTCATGTTATTTCCTAAACATCAGGAAGATTTACCCAACTTTTTCATTTAACTTAGGTTCTTTGCATTAACTAGATTTTCAAGATGAAAGGTGAGAGCTCATCAAATAGTTTTCTTACCTTTGTCTCAGTACATTATGTAAACATAAAATGTTTTCTTTGCACACAAAGAACAATAACAAATTTTTGTTACTGGCGCACTGCTTCTTTACCAATTCCATTCTCTTATATCACTTTGATTCCCTATGAATTCTATTTTCAAGATAATTATGTCTGTCACCTTTGGTATAGAAAAATATTTCAGGTTAAATCATATCTATAAAATGAAAACAGATATAGTTGTTGCTCTCTGAAATTTTATCAAATATCTGTTATGAAATTGTACAAAAGTTTCTGTTTAAAAAAATTGACTTCCTTTAGAATTATTCGCTTGAGAAATTACAATGATTCATGTTTAGTCTTTCATAAATAAAAGCACTCAAATGTTTATTTAATTTATTGGTGGTGCAAAATTAAACTATAGCATGAAGTAGAGACATATTGAAAACTACTATCAACAGAAAAAGGTTGTGTAAATCAGTCAACTTTTCAATCAACTTTTATCAAATATTGTTGATAAATTTAAAAGATTAATCAATAAATTAAATTACAAATATAAATGAAGTGAACTGTTTATATGCTGAAATCTGTATTTTATAAAGTATATGATTTCAAATATCATACTTTAATATTTTGTAGCAAATACTTTGACAAAATATTTGTTTTAAAATTACTGAATGATTTTTTTAATTAAAAGCATTTGTCACAAATTTTTTTCAAGATCTAATTTTCCTCACAACATGGATTCTAGAGCTAGTTAATTTTTCACTTTTTTTTCTATAAAATCAACATTGCACTCAGTGTGAAAGCTAGGATTTGATATTATACGTATTGACACCAAAAATTAGATTCATAGCTTTTGCCAATTTTTTAGCATTTAGTGAGAAATGTCATCTGAAAAAAAATGTACAGAAATACCTAATAGTTTTTGCTTACAAACTGACTTAAAATTTTTACTACTTCAAGAATAAATCCAAATTTAAATGAAAAATATATTCAAACCAGAATTCTAATTCTAAATTATCCTAGGCAAAATATACTCTTTTTTTTTTACTATATTCAATACATATAAACATAGTTAAAAAAAAAAAAAATTTTAAAAGATTACAAAAAAAGAACTACTCAATAAATAAGGTATTAGGCTCTCACTGATCACTGGAATAAAAATTCTAACTGTATAATTTTGAACCTGAACTTAGTCTTTAAACTCCTTTTTTCAAAGAATGGTAACAATTTATAAAAAAAATATTCTATGTTGTTTTTAATCATGACAAATACAAATTTTCAAATTGAGTGCAATACTATGCTTACAAAATCAACTTTCACTAATGAACAAGTGAAGCATTTTTTTTCCCAATATCCAGTGCACTTCTATTTTTAATTCACAAAGTAGTTTTGCATTATGATGCATTTAGCAGTTGAATAAAATACAGGTTAAATATACAAAATTTAACATGGTTATCATATAGTTATTGATTCCAACCTTATGGTCATCATATTAAAGTAGAACTAAAATTACATTCTCACAATATGATGAAGAATACATTAAAAAGGTTATTCAATATGAATTTATAAAAAAAAAAGCCTCAACAGACTTGTTCTCTTTCTTACCTGCTCAGCTGCATATCAGTCTCAAATAAGCTTTAATTATTGGATGAATGCTGTCATTACTATTGTGGAGAAATTTCTTGTTCACATTAATTAGTAAGTCTGATCTGTAAATGGAGAACAGCTGATGGGAGAAACTGAGGTCAGCTGCTTGCTTTACAGACTAAAATGTCTTGCTTGTTATCTTACTGATACTTTTAAAAAAAAAAAACTATTTCAGTTTCGAGTTTCTAAAAGTTGGTTTATTGCTTTAAATATTAGATTAATTTATAGAACATTTCTTTTGTTCAAAATTAATTTATAATAGTAGACTTTACCACCTCATGAAATATTTTGTGGATTTAAAAAGCAATCTTCTCATTAAAAGCAAGGCATTTTGTCCTGGTTTGAAGCTAGCTTTTTATCCCTTAAATACAAAAATAACCTTTAAAAAAGTTTTAAGATGAGTTGTTTTTTAATGTTATGGTCTAACATTCTTACAATCTAAAAATATTTTCTGGCTTTAAATAAGTTGCAAACAATAGAAGTAGATTTGTTTATCATCTGATTCACACTCTCTCCTCCTCACTCTTTTGAACAGTAGTGGCATATCCCTTGTTTTTAGTTTAGGATTGCGTTTCCATTTTCTTCTTTCTCTTTCATTTTCAGTGGCTCCTTGCATCTTGGTGGCATTATCAGCTTGTTTGCAGTGGTGCCTCTTACTCTGTCTCCCTCTGCTTCGAGTGTCTCTTGGACATTGTTCAAGGTGAAAATCATTGTAATAAAAAAATAAAAGTCTGGTTTACACATTTTTATAATATCAATTATATAATTTTTTTTCTAAAAAGCAAAAATTGTTGCAAGCCTTTTTCCTTATCTTTCATCACTAATTAGTAAAGATTATGACCATAATCCAAAATTGGGGAGATAAATTATAATCCATTTAATTTGAAAAAATTGGACAATGTAACAACATTTTTTTATTTTCAGATTTAGCATCCATTTTATTATTTTAAAATGGCTTTCAAGATTGACATTCATATTTAATGTTTGTTGTTTTTTGTTTTTTTTATTCACTCAAATATTGTTGATAAAGATTAACTTGAAAAGTCACAGATGTAGTATAAATGTGGAGGCAGGCGAGCAGCTGTTTTGTATCTTGGCATAAATTTGTTTTTCTTGCCTTTTGACCCAGGTTTACGCATATTTGTTCTTGTCAAAGTTTGTATAAATTAAGGTTTTTATCTTGATTCTTAGATCTTAATGTGTTCTGTTAAAAAAAGATATTACTATATTTTTTAAATAATTTTATATTCAGGTCTATAAATTTTTTTATTTCCTGTATGGTTTGTAGGTTCCATTGTTTAGATTGAATGTTATATCTTAGAAATTGACTATTTTTTGATTGGGTTTTGTATCTGTAGCAAATCCTTGGGTTTTGAAGATTTTTTCTTATTTTTTCTGTAGTTCTGCCATTACTGTTTCTTATGAATGGCTCGTCATCCCTGTATAAGCCTATGTCTTAATAATATTTGTTAGGCATATACATTATCAGTAAACGATGAGCTTGTATATATATATATATATATATATATATATATATATATATATATAATGAAAGTTTAAATCTATCACTAAGTAGACCTCAGAGGAATCTCTTCACTCTCTCTACTATGTCAATCACAGCCAGTTGAGAATAGATTGTTTTTTCTGTGTTCATTTTGCTTATATTTATTTTGTGATTATGATTTGGATTCCATCTATTCATGAAGATTTTTGCATGTTTTTTGACAATTTTATCTTAAATTCATGAGAATAAACACTGATCTTATTTGTGTAACTATGACTCCAGATAAAATGTTTTTGATGTCTTGGGTGTAGGTGAAATTTGTTTTGATTGATACCAAATTGTACACTTCATCTTAGTTTTCTTATGCCAGCTATAAAGATGTTTGCAGTTTTTTTTTCTCTATCAAATATTTAGCTTTTGGCTTTTTTTTTTTTTTTTTTTCCAACTTCACAGGTGAAAAATAATACATGAACTTTGCTCTATAAAGATAAGTCATAGATGTAAATATTTTAGTGTGGAATAAAATTAAAACTTTTATTTTAATCTGTATAATACAAAATGAAACTTTTTTTCTTTTTTTTTTTTCTTTTTTTTTCCCATGGTAGTAAAATCTTTCCCTTTATATCCAGTTCTTTTAGAATTTCCAGTTAGCTTAGAGTTAATTTATATAGGGGAACTCTTCGGTAAAACACCACCTTGCAATCTGAAGCAACTCGATTTCTACAAAGGTTTACTTTACCTTTCCCTTGTTTGTGAATAAATATTTTTTATTGTATATTTTATTTCACTTTTATAATCAGGCTACCTGAGAAAAAATCAGCTGTTTATATTCATCATGCTGGCACAATTACTCAACTGACCTCCATTTTATGATTTATAATCATTCATATTACTTAAATAGCAATTAGAACATTGTTTATCTGTCTGTCCTATATATGTCCTGTTGGCTAATGTTATCAAGAACAGTAGTTGCCTGTCTGATGTTGTGTATATGTTTTAATTTATGGCAATTGTATATTGCAGATTTTATGCATCTCTTATAGTGTTTTTGCTTTATTTGGTCATTTGACTCTGCTAAAATGTTTACATTCATTACAATAAATGTATATTTCTCCTAAATATCAGTTGATCAGATTTAATATAAATTGTCCTTTCTTAAACTAAACTTAAACCAGCAATCAGTTTTTTTTTTGCTTTTTGTTTTTTTCTTCTTGAGATAATGATTTTGTAAATATTTATTTTGGATTACATGTGGAAAATGTTTTTGTAAAATTTAATATAAAATAAGTATTGAACAGTTTGATCTCTTTGGAGATTTTTAATGTTTTTATTGCTGCATTGTTATAGCATTGTTGCCTGTCTGTGCTGGTCCATTTCTAGAAAAATAGCAAATTCCCATTTACTGTAAATGTCTATAAAAATGCTGATTACAATTTCTCATGAGGATAGGTAACTATTTAAATTTTGATTAGATACCCTTCAGCACAGAGTAAGCTAAATGCCACCCACTCATTACATGATAAAATAAAAATACTTTGCAAAACAAGTTTAGTATGTGACTATATATAATGCTGGTTTGGGAATAACACTGGTAATCATTTTATAATACAGATTGTAGAAACTTAGATTTTATAGTGTCTTAAAAACATATGTACCTATACTGAGAGCAGGCAATATAAGTTTCATAAAAATGTCTATTTGCTTCAACTGCTGATAAGTTTTGCAAAGATGTATAAGAACGCCCACAGCAGTGAAAGTGTTAATAAAAACATTGAATGCATGAATGTATATGCACACAGGGTATACCAGGTATTTCATAGTATACTTTCAGTGGACAATAAATAGAAGATAGCTTAAAATTACATGGCATGTGCACAGATTTGAACATGCTTTTTTCCCTTTCAGATATATCAAGAACATTGGCATGGCAGTTTTCTATTAAAACAGGAATTTGAAAAGCACACTGTGCTGCTGATAGCATGAATTACCACCCACAGTGACTGAGAAAGCTAGCTTCTTGAAAGTAGCTAAGAGAAACAACAGGTGACTCTGTACAGGCCACCCACAAATGCCTATAGTGATACACACCAGATTCCACACCACACCAAGACCTTTGGGTTTTGGTCTATATCATAGACAATAGATACAGTGGTCAAGCTGTGAATCGAAACAGTAGTTGCATGTTTTCCAGCATCACTCTGCTCTCTCCTACATGAGCAATATGACCCAGGCATGATTGGCTAGCTGAGGGATTTCACAATCATTTCACTTGCCAACATTCTTTATCATAGCTGCCCTGATTTGAAGTTGCTGAAAGAAAATCAACCAAAAGTCTTGCAATACTAAGGACTCATTGCAGGTCACCATTGTGGATGTTGATAGCCGCCAACACAAATGAAAATCACCTGATCTGGACATGCAATTACTTCTGAGGCCAAATCAATGCCACCCTCAAAGCTGAGGGCAGTTTTATTGAATAACCTTTATTGGTTATTCTGGATTGAACATGTGTCACAGTTAGATTCAGACTATTGTCCTTCTCTTTGTTGTCATTACAACATCTTGACCACATGTGTCCACTGGCTTTCCTTGGGTATGTATTGATCTGAGTAATCTACAATGAATTTGGAACTGAACTCTTCATTTTTCACTGCCCATGTCTAGCGATAACATCTAGTTTCAAATACAGACCTATTTTGAATATTAAATTTTCTTTTATTCTTTTCATTGAATATGTTTTTCTCTATGTTATAATTGGTTTTTCAATTAGTAAATAAACTGTTTCATTTTTATACACACTAATCTTATAGCCATTTCATTCTGGAATAGTAATTCTTGTCCAGTCACCAAAGTTAAGCAATTTCAAGCCTGGTCAGTACCTAGATGGGTGACTACTTGGGAATATCAGGTGCTGTAAGCTTGGATGTAGTGCAATGGATAATTTCTCAGAATGAGAAATTGGAAATCCAAGTTTGAATGTCATTTGATTTCATTACATTTACTTACATGCAAATACCTTTTGGAAAATTTATGAATCCATGTCTTCTTCCCCTAGCTATTGGTAAATAGCAGGACAAACTGAGCCCTATTGCCTTAGTTGGCAACTATTCCAGGAAAAGGAAAACTATGAAGTCAAACCAGCATAGAAAGAGTAGGCAAAGGGTAAATGAACTTTTTATAGGAGACAACAGCCAGCACACAGCTAGATGGAAAACTCTTAGTAAAAACCCTGTGAATGTAGAATCATCTAACATTTGGCACACAGTGCACAAATACAGGATAATGATGTGAGAGAGTATATTACAGGGCACAAGCAACTAACCACTTTAGGCAATTCACTTGTACAGGTTGTTCAGTAAAAACTTCATTGATCTCTCATTCATAGTTCTCACTGGGAGAATTAAGAGACCTGGGATGAAAGTTCACAAGAACAAATCCAGATACAGGACCTCACTCTCTGAAGGAATTTCTCCCCAACTGACCATGTCATTAGTGTTGTAGACGTATTCACCATGTTCGGCTTATATATATATATATATATATATATATATATATATATATATATAGGCCGAACATGGTGAGTATGTCAACAACACAAACGACATGATCAGTTGGAGAGAAATTCCTTCAGAGAGTGAGGCCCTGTATCTGGGTTTGTTCTTGTGAACTTTCATCCCTGGCCTCTTAATTCTTAATTATAAGGAAGTGAAAGAACAGGTAGATTAAAACCTACTGTTTGATCTTGCATTTACTTTTAAAAAGAATGCTCGATACAAAGTAGAGCTTAATACTGTAATTTTGTTATTACAATGTTTTATAAAAGCATATCTTTACACAAAAATTTTTGTTTTAGAAAATAAATGGTGAAAATTATTTATTTAGAAAATATAAGATGAATTCATGGTTATTTAGAAAATGATAGGGTGGTATTTGGAGAATATGCTTGTAGGTGTGTCAATATTGTTCAATCAAAAATGAGAATTAGGTTGTCAAATTCTGGTGACCAATTTGACATCACAATGGGTGTGTTAGACTCTGTGATTGGTTTTATTTGATCTATACAATCTCACCGCACACTATGACATAGAGTTGGATAAAGATGATAGTACAAAGTTTCACACATTTTAAAACTGATAAAATTAGAAAAGTAATCCATACATAAATCAAAATTTGAAACCTAAAAGTAATAATCAACAATAATTTAAAAGTTGTAACATTCCTTGATGTAACACTAGACTTAGTAAATAATACTTATTAACCATACATAAAACCTAAGATATCCATTATATATCCAACCAAAGTTTAATCATCCCCTAAGTATAATCAAACATGTATTCTCTACTATAGAATATAGAATTAGTAAAACCTCTTCTAGTGAAGAAGTATTTTATAAACAGATTTTTATTATAAAGGAATAGTGGTTATAAAAGCCATGATATCAAATACATAAAAAAAATATGACTAAACAGACAACATAGAAAAATCATTTGGTATACACCCCCTATAACCAAATGGTAAGCACCAAGTTAGCATTGAAGTTCCACAATTTAAGAAACATTTCCCTAATAATAACCCTCTAAGTAAAATTTTTAATAAAAATACACTTAAATTAAGTTATAGTTGTATAAATAATCTACAAAAAATATTAAAAATCATAATAATAAAATCTTAAATCATCATATAAACCAAAGTAACAATAATTATCCAAATAATGAAAATAACAATAATACAAATTTATGTAATTGTCGAAATTCTAACAATTGCTCACTGGAAGATAGCTGTCTAACAAATTCTATTGTTTACCAATGTAATATAACATCAAATGAAAGCCCACTATTAAAGGTTATATTAGATCTACTAAGACACACACACGCATATATATATATATATATATATATATATATATATATATATATATATATGTAATGGATTTTGTGTGTGTATGTATTTTTATTTATTATATATTTACACTCTCACACCCTGATTGACTTATTGACTTATTAACCATGAGCACTCTGGAAAAATGGTAGACTTTGAAAAACTGTTGCGACTCTGGCATCTACACGTCGTTCATTCGGCAATGAATTAGAACACTCTCAGCTATTGTGCGTGTATAATGATAATATACACGCTAAAATGTCTGCCTCCTTCTACCAAGCACCCATAGCTCAGAGGTAGAATTGCCGACTGACGCCAATTTGGTCGGGTTTCAATCTTGGGTAAAAAGCAATCGGCTGTCTAACCTTACAGATGACCTGTGATACAGCGAAACAGATCTGTCTGCAGATAACTGTGTGTGTGATGGATTTTGTGTGTGTATATATATATATATATATATAGATATTTATGGTCTCACACCCTGATTGAGCACACTGGAAGAATGGTGAACTTTGAAAAAAACAGTAACTACTCTAGCATCTACACATCGTTCATTCAGTAATGAATTAGAACACTCTTAGCTAGTGGCATGTTTACATGGTATATCGCACGCTAAGAGTCTGCCTTCTACCAAGCACCCATAGCTCAGAGTTAGAATTGCTGACAGCTGACAATTTGGTCGGATTTCAATCCTGGCTAAAAGGAATCAGATGTCTGACCGTACTGATGAGCTGTCATATAGCGAAACAGATCTGTCTATGGATAACTATATATATATATATATATATATATAATGGATTTTGTGTGTGTGTGTGTGTGTATATATATATATATATATATACACGTGTTTCTTCTGAGAATAGTAACTTTCAACTATCATTGTAATGGTATCACTGTATATTTATTTTGATGACTGGTTAGATAAAAAAAATACTCTATCATTAAAACAAATGCTTGAATCAATTTTAATTCTATGATTAATCAACTCTTACCATCCTCATAAAAGAAGATACCAGGGATGAAAACTTACTAGAACAGAGACAGGGCTTTCTCTCTCTTTAGAGGAACACCTCATTGATTGACTATGTCTTCAGAATGGTAGCCATACTCACCATACTTGGTCAACTGCTGGTTTGTGAAGCTATTTAAGAGGTTTTGAATTCAACGTTGTCTTTCACTTAGACTGGTTGCCAACCAAGGCTACAGGACTCAGTCTGTCCTGCTATATTACCCATAACTGGAAGGGGAGAACAGATGGATTCATAGCTTTCCTAGTAGTTTTTAGACATAAGTGAATGTAACAGTCTACTAGAATTGGAGCCTGGCTCTTTGATTCCTCTATCGAAGCCATTATCCATTACTCTACCATGCCTTCAAATACACACACACACTTTGCATACATGACTTTACTTTTATCTGCAATATACCAGGGCATCACAAGATTGAAACCATAGCAAACCATCATTTTTGCTCTTTATGCTTTCATGGAGCTTTCTATATTCTGATTGAGTTTCTACATCACTTGTCAAATGCAAACTTTGAGAGATTTTTTTTGTGAAATATAAAATTTTCTTGCTCAGGAATAATTTTAATTTTGCAAATTTACTTTGAAAAAGAAATCCTGATCTTGTAAATAGTAAAATCTATGATAAATATGAAATTTATGATAAATACATCATAGAAATTACAATATTATTACCAAGGATATCTTACTAATTTTATATAGCTCTTACAGATAAATTAAACTAGAATATTCTTTATTTTTCTCATTGCTGTAAAGGCTTAGGGCTACATCACATTGTAGCACCATTTCCTGTAAACAACATCAAGCCTGGTTAGTACCTAAATGAGTGACTGCTTGGTAATATCAGGTACTGTAAATTTATATATGCTGATGGAGCAATGGATATTGACTCAGAACTGTTAATCAGAGATCTGAATTCCAATTCGACTTGACATTTTTGTATTCATTTACATGCAAATACCCTTGGGAAAGGTATGGATCCACTTCTCTATAGCTGTGGGGAGAAGAGGTGGATTTCTTTTATATATATATATATATATATATATATATATATAATGGTTTGGGGAAACTTGTCTTCAGCAGTAATAAATGCATCACTAAACCATTAATATCTTCGAAAGTAAGATGAAATTGCATTTAGAACATTTAGTATTAAATAACCCATAGATTGATATGCCATTTAAACAAAAATAACCAGAAAATTGATGCAACATATAAAACAATTTGTAAAAGTGGTTTTCTCATAAGAACAAACTGCTAGCCAAGAAACTTGAAGTTCTTTATTGTTGTTACTGTTTCACACAAACCTGGCTGCTGCTTCATTGAAAAATCCTCTTTCATCTGATCACATGGTCTAATACTTTTGAATAAAATATAAACTAATGTTTGAGGCATTGAAATAAATAAAATTGTGATATTTCTGGTCATTCTTGGATGTATATCTTTGAAGACAACCTGTAACAAAACTGTTTACTTTCCCAGTCATGACCTTGACCAAATAAATACTTCTGGTTGAGAGATTCCAGATTTAAAAGTCTCATATCTTTGTGTTATCTCCTTCTTGCCTATAAAGAGAACTATAAATGTGCATTCAGATTTTTAGTGAAAAATATACAACTTTAAATTAAACCAACTTCTGTCATTATATGCAGGGGAAAGTTTGTTTTTTTCTTCCTTTTTTTTCTTTTTCTCATATGCCTAATATTGGTTTGCTTGATTATTAGTTAAGCAATATTTCTGTTTGTTACTTGGATTAATGACAGGTTTAAAATACTAGTTTTTTATATCCAAAGCTTATACCAAACTTGAAAATTATCTTTAGACAAGTCATTCCTGGAGTATGTGTTGAGCCAAATTCATATCTCCTTTCATTATTTACCACAATATACCATGTACACACTTAGGGTATAGCAAAGAATATTCAGAAAAAAAAACTAATAAACAAAACCTCTTCCTTTCCAGTCAACTTGATCTACAAAAAGTAAATGCAATTTCAATCATTATCTTCAATTTTCTTCATTCCTTTTTTATTGCTCTCTCTCCCTCTCTTTCATATTATCTCATACTCAGTAACCCTTTGAATCTTAGTGGATTTATTGCATTGATTGGAGTGAAATAATTAAAAAGTAATAATGTCCAATTATATATATATATATAGATATATATATATATATATATATAAAACATCATTTTGATTTTATCATAATTATTTATATTATGTTTAATTCAGGTATCTAGTGTTTCAAAAAATAGGTGCATTTAGGTATTTGTCTAGTTCTAGTAACCCAACCATCGGAATGTTTTTTTGTTACTGATGTTCACCCAATACAAGGTTCAAGAACAACTGGAGGATGAGGGTTATTCAAAGAGCAAGGTATGTGTGTGGTAAAATTAAAAAATGCAGTTTAGTACATGTGGGAAACATAATGATTCTGTTGCCAGGTTCTAGCCATTTAGAAATTGGAGGTGCATTCTTATATTGTTGTTTGTACCAGCTGCATAGATATTCACAAATGATCAGCATATATTCTCAGGTGGATCATCTTTGTAAAGTAGAATGAGAAGCAAGCCTTAAGGGATGTATACAATAGCCTTCGAAGACTGGCCATTAGCAACTACCTTCATGGACCTACCTGTTAGGAAGAACTTGATAACTGAGAAGGCTTTTCCCAGGATTCCATAGTTAGAGAACTTGTTTAACAACCCTTTATACCACACCTTGTTGAAAGCTTTTTGATACATAATGATGATCATTATGATGTATTTGTGTAATGCTTCACTGATTCTTTAAGTAATGACAGGATATCAACCAAGCTGATTGAAATCCATACTCTTTGTCTCTCAACAGTTTGTCCCTGTTGAGATGATGTACAAACTTGATGTCTCAGAGTTTGTTGATGACACTAAGGAGACTGTTTGGCTAATACTGAAATTGGAATGAGTATTCACCCACATTTTTTAAAACAGCATATACAATTAGCACTTTCCACAAATATGGAAAAGGATTTTTCCTTCAGGCAGTGGTCAAACAGTTTTGCTAACAGGAATAGTTCATGGATAATATTTTATCTGGATTGATAGCCTTCTTAGAGTTAAGTCTTTTGATAAGTCTTGAGACTTCTTAGGCTATAATAAAAATATGACTAAGTTTGTGCTTCATGGAAGGGGGAAATCAGGACGGGATTGCTTTTTGCTTGTAATAGGGAGTTTGAGGCAAACTTCAAAGTCAAGAACTTTGCCATTATCTGTTGAGGATGAAATAACCTAAGAGCCATTTATGATAGTAAGCACTGACATTTTGCTTCTATTGAGAATTTGGTTAGAGATTTTCCAAAACTCATGGGATCCAAGTTGTTTGCTTTTGACCTTGGCTTGTACTGTTTATATTTAACTGCACCTTGCCTTATTTACACTGTTAGAACTTGTCTTCATCTTTATTGCCATGTTTACGACATTTCAGCCTTCTTCATGTGCTAGGAATTTTGAACCAAACTCTTTATTTTGTTCATTAGGGTATATAAATTTCATTCTATGTGCCACTTTTAGACACCATGTAGTTATCTTCTTTACCTCAACTCTCTAAGTGATGGTATTGAACTCACGACTCTTTGGGTCAACTCATTAGAACTAACCAACACCTATATCCACTGGGCCATATATCCCAGTGGGACACATGACCCAATAGATATATATTGAGAGTTAAAATAAAGGAAGAAACTTTCTGTTTTGATTTCTTTTAGAACTCTACAATTAGAGGCATATTTATATGAAATTTTATTTTGTGGCTTATTGAAACACATTCAAATGTTTTCTTTTAGAACTCTACAATTAGAGGCATATTTATATGAAATTTTATTTTGTGGCTTATTGAAACACATTCAAATGTTTTCTTTTAGAACAGTTTCAAGCTTTTAATTGTTGTTGATCATCACTTTATTTTTAACTAAAAACAGTAAAGAATCAAACTTTTTTCTCATCTTCAAAGAAGAATTACCACATTTTAATATTAAATGATCAAAATTAATAGGTTTTGAGATACACTAAGATAACAAACTCCAAAGAACAGCCCAATGTACATTTCTTCTAAACTACTACTTAATTGGGTTTTTCCATATTTAATTTTTCATTATGATTTATAACAGTTTCACAAAGATTACTCTCTTCTGAAATCCTTTTATCATAAGATAATGATATTCAATTAAACTTGTTGATTGCCTTGATAAATCATAGAGTACTTTAGATTTGTTAGGACCTTGAACAGCAATTACTAAAGATTAAAGAAGCTTGTAGGAAGTTTTCAGTTTCAGCTTTACATTTTTACCTCCAAAATATTTATTCAGTTTAACTAAAATCACCATATTCTCTTCTTAGTATGAATTAATTAGATTTGTATCAGAAAATCATTATCTGCAAAGATAAATTCTTACAATGTCAAAATATTTTCTGTCTTTAAATAAGCTGGAAAAAGGAATTAACTCAATCAATTATACCATCTTTTAGGCAATTTTCTCATCCCATCCTCTTGGAATCTTTTTAGTCTTTCTCAGCAATATTCTAGCTGACTCTTGCAGTCTTTCAGATATTCACTTTTATTTTTTTCCAGAAGAATTCTTTAAGTGAAGGTGTAATATTTGGTGAATACATTTTTTATTTTTTTATTCTTTTGTTCACCTTATACACTGTCTAAGAGCTAGTCATGGTAGAAGATTACTGATCAGTGTTTTTTGTTGTTTTTTTTTTTAATGGATGTAAAAACTGATAATCTATAGTTTTTACAGGGTATGTAGGATAAGGTAGCAATTAGCCATGGACTTGAAGAAATTATTATAGTAGTGAGCAGGGAAACATCTCAGATAATATTTTTAGAAATGTTTATAACAAACTTATTTTATCATGTGACATGTATTATGCAACTCATGGATTGCTTATCTTACACACTGATGTTTATTTTGTCATACCAGATCTATAAAGCTTGCCATGGGCCATAAAGAAATAACCTCAAAAGAGAAACAAGATATCATTAAGTTATTGAGTGATGTGAACACAATGATGTAAATTGCAAAAAAGCTAAACAGAGATCAGAGAACAATCAAAAAAGAAATTGAAAACCTTGGTAAGATAAGAATAAGAAAAAATTCTGGCTCTATAAATATTACGAAAAGTGATATGAGAAAAAAAATAGAAGTATATTAAGTCAGAAAACTAGATAGAGAAACAACAAAATATTTCAAGAAGCTGGTTCTACAAATGGGAATGGAAAAAATGTAAAATATTAAGAACATTATCTAAAATCATGAAAGCAAGCAAAAATGAAAACACCACAAGAAACATACATGCAGGAAATATATGAAAACTGATTTCTGAACAGTAATTTTTATTGTTAAATGTAGAAATATATTAGATGGATCTGGCAGTTGAGTCCTTCATGAAAATGATCAGTCACCACAACTTTAAAGATGATATTGGGGAGATGGATTCTTTTAGGCCAACCTTGTAAGCAGTAAATTTATAGGTTCCTTTGAAGTTGATGAGGTTTTCAAGATAAATGTAGAGAATTATTCAAAGGTAAGATATTTTTTAATAGTACAGGACATAAGAAATCTTAAGCTAAAGAATATATTAATGCAAGATAATGCTTCTTCACATTCTGCAAAGCTGACTATTGCCCACCTTGCCAAGAAAGTTTTCAAAGATAATATGACTAGCTCTTAGACAGTGTATAAGGTGAACAAAAGAATAAAAAAATAAAAAATGTATTCATCAAATTAATACAATAGCTCAAAGCTTATATTAATCCAATTAAAAACATGTGGTTCATTATTAAGAAATATGAGAATAAAAAACAAAACTCAATCAAATGTTAATAATCTCCAATATATTAGATCATGACCAGTAACATTGCAGATATTTCTTTGTAACTGTCCCTATAATAGGATTGCTAGATATGCTCAATAAAAATACAAGAGACTCAGCTCAAATTTAAATTCTAAGGTTTTCTAATTTTCTTTGTTCATATATCAGTTTTTCCTATATAGTAATTTTACTTACATATGTATGTGTATTAATAGGATATAGAATTCGGACAAGTTTGATAAATTTGACAAAGTGGAAAGCTTTTATAAACTTGTATTTCGGCATGATTAAATAGGCTTTTTCCGGATCAGAACTAAAGAAACATGTGTTTGTGTGTGTTTCAATATTGAATTACTAATACTTTTCTCACTAAGCTGGTGTTCTTCAGTTGAAAGGAAAGAATATAGTTGTGTTAATTTAGTTCAAAAGCTGTTATTTTAATTTGTGTTTTCAATCTATTCATGTATCAAGCCATTTATAGTTCAATACAGATGATCCAACCTTGGCTTTGATAAGATGTTACTTTGTTGACATTCGTGACCAGTTTTTTCTTTCATTATCAAGATTTGTTTTTATTTTCTCCCAGCTTTTCTGCAGGAAAAATAAGGTGAAGCCTTCTCCCTAACTTTTTTTTTTTATCAGAATAGGTTGAAAAAAGGATTCTTATATTATTATATAGAGGTATGTCTTTGTGCATTCTATGTCAATAAGATATAGTATTTATATATATATATGCAAATTAGTAATCATTTTAAATTTGATCAGTTTTTTTATTTCTGTTTGACAAACTCTATCCAATAAGTTCAAGAGGCCCATGCTGAATATGAAAAGTCTCCTAAATAACTTTTTTATATGATGCACATTGCCCTGTTAAAGGCAAAATATAACCAGGATTTTTCCTTTCATTTTTTTTTCTTTTATGTTTATTAATTTATCTGTCTGTTTTCCTTTTAGCAGTTTCTTTCTAATGTAAAAAAAAAATCTGTTGCTATCTTTCAGACATCATAAGGTTATTCAGTGTTGATATGGCCATTCAGATACTCATAAGTAGATAGATAAAATGTAGCTATGCCCTTATCGCTTACTGATATTTTGTTTCACAAGTGCCACAACCCTGGCCTAATAAAAGTTTACTCACTTGACAGTATTAAGATAAAAATGAAAATATGCACTTTACCTCTCTTGATGACCAGAACAATGTTATATTTACTTTTAACTTTGTCTGTTACCAATGGATAAGTAATAATTTTATTTGTGAATCATTTATTGCAACCAATAAACATGCTGCAAACAATTTTCATTGCATTTTTAAGTGAATTTCAAAGACATATTTAGATATTTGTATAAAGATTTATTCAACTGCATATTTTTCCATTTTGTTCCACAACATTTTATCATCTTTGAGGCAGCTTCATGATTCCATCCACTCAGAACTTGGTATTTTTCTGGATGATGAATTGGTTTAAGTGTGTTTACAGGCTTCCATAGAATTGAAATTCTTTTTATTAAGAGAATTTTTGTAGGGATCTAAATAAGGGTTCATCAAAAGTTGCAAGATCAGTAGCATATCCAAGCTGAGCTATACCAATTTCTGGCAGGTCTGTAAAAGACCAAATCCAGGTGTTTTTTTATCAATTATTACCTTTTAATCAGTCCAGTTGAAAACAGTACATATCTGAATTCAATGTCTGGTTTTGCAGAAGGAGCTTGTATTGAATTATTTTTTTTCCTCTAAGTTCTCTTCACTTTTAAAGTTGGCCACTCTTAAATCCCAGTTGCAGACGCCTGCTCAGGCACATTTATTTTTGTCCTAAACCCACAGAGCCCACCTGTGGTTTATGCTGCAACATTACTGAGTGAACCTTACTTACAGTTTCTGGGAGAGAGCACGTTTTGTAGCATGATCAACAATCTTAATGTCATTTATCATGATGATTTATGCAAGCAAATTCATCGATGACTCCCAAAGAGTTCTCTCTACCCAAATTCATTCACAAGGCTTGATTCAATCCGTGGTATGGATTTCACACACTTTCCAAAGGTGATTCACTGAGATCACCTCCCTCAGACCAATAACATCAAAAGGTCACCTTCCTGACAAACACCGGTGATATTCAAACCTGGGTTTCATGGTCAGAAAGTGTGGGTTCTAACCACTCGACTACATAGCCATTGATTTCACTCTACATTGTTGTAAACTATCTATGATCATTTTTTTCAAAAAAAGAAAAGAGCTATTTTTTTTTATTGTATTTAAGCAAAGAATTGATATGAAAGAACAGAGATGAAATTGTGATGGACATATATGGCTCTTATTATAGTATAGATTATTATATGCTTTGCTACTCAGACCAGCATGCTCATTTTGAACGTTCATTATATTCACTTTTACAAATATCCTTGGGGAAAAGTATGAATCCAGTTCTTATCCCCAACTCCCACTATGGGTTAATTAGTAGAACTTGAATCAGTAAATCATTATTATCTCCAAAGAATTCTTACAAAATAAAAATATTTTCCGGCATCAAATAACCTAGAAGAAGTTGATAATCAATAAAAAAACAAATTGGTCAATCACTCATACTCATACTCATTAGAATCATACTCATACTCATACCTTCTTAGAATCTCTAACCAAGCACTTTCTTCTATTTGTAGGAGTAAATGTTTCATAGTATCATGGATTAAACCTTTGGTTAAAAAATCCTTTCTAGTTTTCTGGAAGTTTTAAGTTCAATATCTGTGTCTGGTAGTGTGGAAAAGCCATATATTCTGGTTCACTAAAAAAAATGGACTGGAATGAATTTTTATTTATAACACTTCACTCAATAAATCCTGAGCCTATGTAATAAAACAACTTTAAGGCAAAATTCAACTTGATTCATCAACTTTATTTATCTAGGGTGATACACTGATTCCAATGCTTCTCTAACAATTTGATACCTTTTTGTAGAACGATTTGTCTTTGGCCTCAAAATATGCCTCAGTTTCCGATATTACTTCTTCATTAGAGCCAAATCTGTTTCTCTAGAGCCTTTTTTTGAGGTCTGCAAACAACCAGTAGTCACTGGGGGCCAGATCTGGAAAATAGTTGATTTTCTAAGTGCTACTCAGATGTGGCACAAGGCCTGGAGAATAGGGTGGGTGCAGAAGCAATTCAAAGTGCAATTCATGTAATTTGTCATCATTGCAATTGACTTATGACATGGTGCATTAACTTGGTGAAAGATCACTTTTTTCTTCATTTGTGGCCATTTTTTGATGATTTCTTCCTTCAAACTAATAATGCTATATAATATTCACTATTGATGGTTCTTTCTTTCTCAAAGTAATCAATGAACAAAATACTTTGCACATCCCAAAATATGGAGGCCAAAACCTTACCTGCTGATGATTGCATCTTTGATTGCTTTGGACAGCTTTCACCTGCTGCTCTCCACTCAGCTGACTGCCAATTTCACTTCAAAGTGAAGTGGTGAGGCTATGGTTCATCCATTGTCACAAATTTACGCAAAAACGCCTTGTTGTATTGAAAAAGTTGCAATCTACGCTCTGAATTGTTGACGCATTGTTGTTGTTGATGGACTGTGAGCAAATGCGGCACCCACTTTAAACACAGCTTTCTCCTTGACCAATGTTCATGCAAAATGGTGAATACACTGCCTTCTGATATGTTCAACTCATCTGCTATCTCGCGCAATTTCAGTTTACAATCAGCTAAAACGAGTTTGTGGATTTTTTTGGTATTTTCTGGGACAACTGCCGATTTTGGACAACCTAAACGTTTAGCATCATTTGTGTCTGTACGACCATGTTTAGTCATCATACCACCTTTTAACTGTTGTTTGTGACAGTAGCTTTACTTTAAATAACTGTAATTTGTAAACTAATAATCTGATTGTGCCCAAATTTTGTCATATGCCATTTCAAGTTCATAAAAATCATGATTTTTTTTTTTTTTTATTAGTGGTACTATCTATACGTCAAGCCCAGTACTTATTGTGTGATATGTTAGCATTTGTTTTTCTTTTACATTGTTCTGAAATTCATTTGGAAAAAATAGTTTCAAATTGAATCCTTGTTTGTTCTATTTGAGTGTAAATTATTCATGTTTCGCTGTCCATGTCTAGGAATCTTTTTTTAGTACTGCTCAGTTATTGCTCACTTTAAATCCACTAAGTCTAAGTCTGCTTTGCCTGTCATAAGGATTGAACTCACAATTACCATGTCACTAAATTCACAAACCAATGCTTTAATCCACTTAGCTGTCATTAGTTCAAAATTTCTTGAAGATTATCCAGATCAACAAGCGTCTGAGGAAGGACAGAAGCCACAACAAGTGAACCATTGTAATAACAACAAAGACGAAGATAATCATTCAAGTATAAATGTACATAATAATTCATCCTTCCAGAAATTCAAACAGAAAGTGTTTCAAATTCTTGTTTTGCTAAGTTATTTTTTATCATTAAAAATACAGCTGCTTTTGACAAATAGCCAAGCAAATTGCTTAGGTTTTTAATGTAAGTTATTTATCTGAGCTGTACATATGAAGCCTGACTTTTTGAATCAAGATATACTACCTGCAATTTAAAAATCTTTTTTAACTTTAGCTTTTATTTTTCTTATGATAAAGTATTTTTTTTCCAAGATAAATAATTTTTTAAGTTCATGAAGATTCCACATTATTTTTCTATCCAGATTTTTAGATATTGTTAGCTTCCTACAGGAAGTACACTCATTAATATTTTGCATGTAAAAATAAAATTGATTTTTTTTATTTGCCATGTGATACTATGCACCATATTCTACCATGTGTGAGAATTATGGCAGACAATTACATTCAAACTCTGGTGCAGCAATTTCATGACAAGGAAATATTTTGAGAATTTCTAAGACATTTTGTCTTGTGGTCATAGCTTATCATTATCTATAAATTTTAAAAACCAAAAGTATGTTTGCAAAAGTTTCCATCTTCCTCTTTTTATGCAAACTTAGAGACTTTAACACATAGCTTTTTTTTTCATAAATAATGCAGGAAACGTTAGAACAAACTGAATAAAGATTAGGGGTACTAAAACTCCCACTCTCAAAACAAATTAGTAATAACTATGACCAAAGGTTTCAGCTTGCAACGAATAACTTAGGATAGAATGATTATGTATTTACAAATGCTAAAACTTAAATATATAAGCAAAGCTAAAGAAAATCCTCACTACTTTAAACAATTCTACTGAGAAAATCTAAGACATACTATTTTTCTTAGTTTTTTACATCCTAAGAACTTGCAATACACTCTGTGAGTCTGCAATTGTGTAAAAAGTAATTAACCCATGCCTTCTTGGTATCAGTTTAAACTAACACTTTCTTCTTTTTTGTTTTTTTTTTCCATTCATCTAAAATATAAAATGCAATTTTGGAAAAAATTGAAATATCAGAAAATTTAATCTGAAATCAAGAAATATGGGTTTTAAACAAAATAGTCACAATATATAAAGGGAGGAGAAAGACTGTATGATTTTAAACTGAAACTAGGAGAATCTGTGTTAAAATATGTCCTATTTATTTGGAATGCACATATTCTACTTAATCTCGTGTTATCATTATGATAATACGAAAAGAATGCAAAAGACAATGTTTGGCACTACACAACTGTTTGCCTGATAACATCATAGAAATCAAATATCTCTTGTACATTAACATATAAAAGGCTAAAAACATATGCTTAATTATATTGATGCTATTTGTTGTCCTAGAAAATTATAAAACCAAACTGTATGCATGGAAGATCACAGAAACCATTACTGTTTTCCCTCTTTCATTTCTTTCTCCTCTCTATATACACACCACTGAGAAGGAAATTTGGTCACATTTTCATTTACAGCTTGGAGATCATAACTGAACCAAAACACAGATACTCATGAAAATATTGCTTTTGTGGTGGTGTCATTTATCTTATATCTGCTTTTGGGCTAAAAATGGTCGCTTCAATGTTAGGTTCAGTCCACTCTCTCTCTCTCCACATGTGCACACACACAAGCATACATATATATTTTTCTAAACATATAATGTTAAATATATAGTGTATTTATTTATATGCACGTTCAGAGATTGTATCTAGACAACAAAGTTTTATTGTCAAATTCTGTTTTAAGTGGGAAGACCAAGGATTTTTTTGTGTAAAAATTAGTTCTTTCTTTTTTTTCTTTTCAAATCCTTTTTAAAACCTTCCAAATCTTGTTTTTCTGGTGCCCACATGGACCATAAATTTTTTACAGAAATTAGAGAATAATTTTGCAGTGAAAAATACCTTGATTTGGAAATTTTTGGAAAATTCAATGAAATTTTCAAGACTTATTCACAATTATTGCCCTCTTATTTAATTTCATGAAATATTGCAAAGTTCTTTTTTATAGTGCTTAATATTTATATTAGTTATAAGAACACATCCACGTCCTTGGAAAAATTAAATATTTATTTATTTATGTCAAACATGGCCTTTTGTTAAAGGAAACCTGCTCTGAATCATAAAATAAAAAATACAATGAAATGACAACACTATTAGAAAAGCTTTAAAATGCTTTATGAATAGAATATATTATGGACACTATTGTCTTAAAATCTTTTTAAAAAAAATAATGAATTTTTACAAAAATTGTTTTTTATTATTATTATTATAATTTATAAACTTTTAAATTTTTCGAAATTCTGGATTAATTTGTAGCAGTTAAGTGATGTTATTAAAAGAAAAACATTTTCAAACCACGAGTTTATTTCTTCTGTTTTCTCTAGAGGTTATTTGAATATATTTGCTTTTTTTAATGTGGTAAACTGTTATTTGCTTTCTTTTTCCCTTCCTCTTTTCTTTCACTAATTTTATACTCTAGGTATTATATTATATTTGATATTAAAATAGGAAAAGAATTAAAATTATTTTCCAAAAATTTTTAGAAAATAATATTTACCTTCATCTCATTATTTTGCAAATACCAAGTGAAGAATTATAAAAAAAATAAAATAAACAAACAAATGAAAGTAAATTTAATCTCATTCATAAATGAGAAATTTATTCTATTGATTTACTTGTTAATTTATTAAGAAGAAATGAAACCCCAATTCTAGTCTATTTATTTGTCTAACTTTTATGCTTATATTACCTATTGTTTTTTTTAATTACTTGGCAAACTTTTGGCTAAGTTCTGAATTAAATGAAACTGTTTACAATTAATATCAAAATGCTATTGTTTTTTTTCCTCCTTGATGTTTCTATTAGTTCTGCAACTTCCCCCCACTAATTTTTCTATTCTACTTTATTCCATGTTAGATATTTTGACCAGATCCATCTAGATGATTTTTTGACCACTTTGATTATTTCTATCAGAACTTTCCTTTTTCTAATAATTTGATTCCAATTTTTGTTAAGGCCTTGTACAAAGATTGTCCTACAAATCATCTACATCTTTCTTGATTAATTCATAGTATGTTTTCCACCCATTTTCTTAACTCTATTTGACCAGTTGTTGGTACTTATCACATTTCCATTTGGTTAGCTAGTATCATAAACTATTACCAAGACACTCAGCTTTTGTATTATCTGTTTAGTGCTGTTGGAAAAGATTATCAAATCTGGGTAAAGTGCTGTTTCTGCAATTTGTTTAGGGAATTTTAATTGCTTTTTCAAATCCGCTTCTAGCTGCCAGTCTGGAGCTGAAGATAACAGACAAATTTTTTCCCTTCTTTGTACGTACTTATTTGTTTCGGCTTCAACAAATTTGGCTTCATCTGTTCTCCTTGATGTTTCATATCTGCTCATTCAGATGGCTCTGATAGTTCTGACATCTATCGCCTTTAGTACTTAGTTGTGTCACCACCAATAACATCCACCACCCAAAGTTTTGGAGCTGCTACTTATAAGATTTGTTTTTGTTAGAATTGGAGGAAGTTGTGGAGAACAATGATTACCCACTTTATGAAGGGACACAAGACATACAAACAGAACTTATTTGTGAATGCAAAATTTTATGCAAATGGTTGATTGTATGTGTATAGTATAGTAGGCTTTCATTTATCTCACAAGATAAAGGTAGCACCCTGTTTGGTCAAAATGCAGTCCTTTGATGTTGAGACAGGAGTGGCTTCTCCAGGGTGCAGGTATGTGGAGGCTATACACTGCCCAGCCAACATGACCCTCCCTCTCTTGGCTAGACTGAAAGTATCCAATTACAGTTAGTCAGCTTGGCTGCAGGAGTTCCCTGAAGGTTATTTATATATATATATATATATATATATATCAGAGTGAGTATAGAATGAGGAGAGAAAAAAAGAAAACAGTGCTCGATATATGATGTATAGAGCAGTGAATATTTATTATAAATTATGTTTTAGAACATGAACATAATTTCTTCTATATATGTCCTCTTCCCTACAATCATATGGTTATTTCAGTGTTTGTGTTTAAACACCTCTTTGGTGGGGTGGGGGGTACATATATAGAAGAAATTATGTACATGTTCTAAAACATAATTTATAATATATATATATGTGGTTAATACCAATAAATTTAATTTGTCACTTAGCTAATGTCATATTCACCTTCATCTGCACATCATTAACTTTTTGGTAATTATTCATTCCTCTCTTCAGGAGGCTTAAGCAGTTATTTGAGAAAGATATATTTTTATTGTAAATTAAAAATATATAGACTGCTATTGGTTTAAAAAAAGATAAAGCATCAAAAGAAAAAGTATTTTTTTTGTCTGCTACAGTTGAATTTTTCTTTTGTGTTCTTGATGATTTTAACAAGACGTTTTAACTGATTAATTCTTCCAACTTTGTCATGTGTATATGATCTGTAAGAAAAGAGAAAAAATTATTTTCTTCAAGAAACAAAAATATCTATTAATATAATAATCATATAAGCCCTTATGAAACTATCCACATTCATAATTCCAGATGGTTTCAACTTTTACAAAGTAAAGTTCTTCAATTTTTTTTTTTTAATTTTTTTTGCTTAGCAAAGAAAATCGTGTGATCTTGAAAATTATGTTGACCTTGCTAGTATGCAAATATATGTTGTTCCTTTCAATTTTCTCACTCTCCATCAGTAATTCCTCTCAGTTATCTTGACTGCATCTCAAAGAGGATAAGACTTTTCCATTTCTCTTTTGCGATTCTGCTTTACCAATTTTTTTATTTCTTCCTCTGGCTTTAGCTTTGTTGCTGGAGTCTGACTTTAAGAGGATGACTAATTTCCTCACTTAAATACTTTTCCTGTATGTATGTGTTCTGGGTATGATGATAAAGTTCATCCAGCAGCAAGGCCTCCAACTGGAAGGTTTTGAAGAGCATGAAACCACCTCTTAACTGCTGTTGTTCAAAGGTTCACTCTGACCTGGGATGATATTACCTGCTAGAGTTCCAGGAAATAGTTAATCTCCCCACCATGATCAAAATGCTATAAAAGTATAAAAATAGATTTTTATTGTAAATACATTTAAAAATTACCAGCAATAAATTTGACTTTCAACAAACCCCTCTTTACAAAAATACATCAATGAAATGGAATTCTTACAAAAAATACACATTCTATTGATACAAACCCATCCTAAAACTCTTGTTAACATCAACCCATTGAAGTTGATAGTCTGTAAAACAAAATAATTCAATAAACTAATTTATTTCTGTTGGATGTTAGAACTGCCATTTTTTATTATCCAGTGACACAAACCTCCTTTTTTTTTTTTTTACCCACTTTTTTCCATAATTTGTTTTTCTCTTTTTTAAAGAATATAAAGACTGAAGAATACATCAGCCAATATATTAACCTTTACCTTTTGTTTCTTACATTTAGCCTTGTGCTATTCTCAGTTACTCTTGGTAAGTATTAAGTCAATTATAGAATACTAGCTGTATAGCCAGTCGTTGCTCAGAGTTTTTTAGTGGTTATGTTGAATTGGTAAGGTCAAGTGCTTCTTCAAAAAGCTCTGGTATGTGGTTGCCATGAAGCATAGTTAAAAAATGCAAGGTAAAAATTGGTTTTTGTTTTATTTGTAAAACTGGATTTATGCTTGGTCAATTTTGCCAGTGAATGGGAATGATGTATGTACAATTGGTAAAATGGGGGTAGGCATTACAGGAGCCTGTTATGTGATACTATAATGTTGTGACATGAAATGGATGCATTGTCTCTGAAAAGTCAGAGGGGTTGGCAGCTAGTAAAAAACATGAAATTGTTACGGCACATGATAAGATAGAAGTTACAAAAAAGACTCCCATTTTTGTTGAAATTCAGCTGAGCATTTTGGAGAAATAAACGATTGCAAAAAGCAACATTTTCTATTAATTTTTGCAGTACACTGTGTGTCAATTGAAATTTTTGTTCACATATCAAGGCATCAGACCTTCATCTACCAGATGACTCAATTTTGGTTGAGTTTGAGTGAAATGTCTTGGAGAAATGCATAAGTCTGCAAAAGAGCACCGGAAAGTCATTGAGTTTTTACGAATCCTGATTCAAAAACTTTTTCTGTACATCAAAGGCTCAGACCTTAATCTACAAGTTACCCAATTTTGGTTGAATTCACATAAAGAATCTCTGAGGAAAAGTGTTTGTAAATTCTAAGTGTTTCGGTGATTTTGCTGTACCCTGTGAATCAATTCAAAAATCTTTTGTGTACATAGGAGTAGATAGGTCACACTATCGCCCGGTCCATTCTCCTCCCACGTCTATTGAACTGGAGTAGAGACTTGCCCCTTGTTTCCTGTTTAGGATGTGGTTTCTGGCTTTCTCTTCTCTCTCTTCAGACCTTGGTATTGGTGCTTCCGTGAGTTTCCTGCAATCTGGCCGGTTGGTGGCAACGGCTCATCACTGTGAGGGTACTGGGTTGGCAGTTTCCTGGTTGCTGCTTCCGACTGGTAGTTAGGAGCCCTAACTCTTGCGTAGCGTCAAGAGCAGCTGCTCTGATCAACAGTTGTATAATATCGGGGTTCTTGTAGTGCCATGTCGCGCATGGATAGATGTCCCTGCAAGCACTTTCGGTGGGCAATCCCGAGGCCACACCTTGTTGCAGCCCTAGCCAGTTACCCTCCCAGCACAGATCGTGGATAATGAGCGCCTGTATCCTCTACCCTGGGTCCCTTTCTCCAAACAGAATCATGACTAAACAAATCAGAAATGACCCTAAACCAGTTAAATCCAAACCACCTAAACCCATTAACCTTTCCTTCACTAATATCCGGGGCATTCGTACTAACTTTCCTAGTGTAGAAGCGTTTCTGCATGAAAAGTCCCTTGACATCCTTGCACTCTGCGAAACTAACCTCAACTCAGCTATTCCCTCCTCTGACCTCTTCATCCCTGGTTATCTTCCCCTTTTAAGGAAGGATTCCACTGTCTACATACATGGGCTGGGTGTCTATGTCAGCAAACACCTCCCCATAGCTAAGGTGACTTCACTCAAATCTACTGACCACCAATACATATGTCTCCGCCTGTCTCTCCTCAGTTCGGTTAGTTACCTATTCTTTCTTTACTGTTCTCCCTCCTTTCCTGACTGCTCCCTACTAGATAGCATTGCCGACGACATAGATAAGGCTATTTCCTATCACCCATTCACCCACATATTTGTATTTGGAGACCTCAATGCCCATCACTCTGAGTGGCTTGAAAACGCCGTTACTGATCCAGCGGGCATTCACGCCATGAACTTTGCTATTTCCCAATCCCTTACGCAAGTGGTGGACTTCCCCACTCGCTTCCCAAGCACTCCCTCGGGTCATACCTCACTGCTAGATATATGTTTCACCTCTGTGCCTGACGCCTGTCAAGTCTCACAGCTTTGCCCTCTCGGCAACTCCGACCACACTGTAGTCTCTCTCAGTATTTCTTTCCAATCTCACTCCCCCCAGGAGCCCCCTACCTATAGGACCTCCTACCTCTACCAAAAAGCTGACTAGATTTGAGGTTCTCACGTCATCTGCGGACAAAGCTGAGTGCTTTGCCCACAGATTCTCATCCAACTCCACATTCGACTCATCCGGAGTACACCCACCCGACTTCCCTATTAGAACTGAGGCCAAACTGCACGATGTATATATTACCCTGACAGTAGTATCCAGAGTAATTTCAAAACTCGACCCCCATAAGGCGTGTGGAGACAATGGAATCCCGGTGATAGTCCTTAAGAGGTGTGCTCCTGAACTTTCCCCTGTCCTCTCTAAACTATTTAACTACTGCCTTTCTGCTTCCTGCTTTCCTGCATGCTGGAAGTTCTCTTCAGTCGTTCCTGTATTTAAGAATTGTGGTGAACCCTCGGACCCATCCAACTATCGCCCTATCAGTCTTCTACCAATATTCAGGAAAGTATTCGAGGCTATAATCAATGCTGAAATAGTTCATCATCTCACAGCCCACAAACTGTTATCCAACAGGCAATATGGATTCCGCTTTGCCAGGTCCACGGCCGACCTGCTAACAACCGTAACGGAGTACATGCTACAGGCCCTTGATGAGTCTGGACATCTCCAAGGCTTTCGACAGGGTTTGGCACTCTGGCCTCCTATGCAAACTACGCGGTTATGGTATTACCGGTCACCTGCTTGACCTAATCCAATCTTTCTTAAATAACTGCAAAATGAAGGTCGTTCTGAATGGGCGTGCCTCTTCGTCCTACAGCACGAATGCTGGTGTCCCACAGGGCTCTATCCTGGGCCCGACGCTCTTCCTTATTTTCATCAACGACCTCCCAGATGAGATCAAGTCCCAAGTAGGCATCTACACAGATGACGCTACAATATACTCCCGCACCAGTAAGAAACCTGTCGTGGCAGACAGACATAATCTCGCTGCTGACCTTGAACGGGATCTACACTCTGTGGTGAACTGGGGCAAGAAGTGGCTTGTCAACTTCAATTCATCTAAGACCAAGCTGTTGTCTGTCAACTATTACAGGCAACCTCTCCTGCCTCCCAGAAGCATGGACCAAGCAATTCTCCCGGAGAGTAATACACTACGCCTCCTCGGACTTACCCTGTCCTCAGACCTCAAATGGAACCACTATATTGAATCCATAGCAAAATCTACTGCTAAGAAGGTTGGGTCACTATGTCGATCCAGGATGTTTTTTCCACCTGAATCCATCCTGTATATATACAAGTCAACCATCCGTCTGTGCATGGAGTACTGCTGCCATTTATGGTCAGGTGCCCCTGCCGTTCTCCTCAGTGTTCTTGACAGGCTCCAAAGGAGAGTCTGTAATGTGATAGGTACTGATCTGGCGGCTCGACTGCAGCCACTTCCCCATCGTCGAAATGTGGCCTCCCTTTGTCTGTTCTATAAATACTTACATGGCTTCTGCTCAGACGAACTTAAGTCACTGATGCCTCCTCAACAGGTGTTTACTCGTGCAACCAAACTGGCAACTAGGTCCCACCCATTCACAGTCAGGTTAGCCAAATGCAGACAACAATTCTACTCCTGCAGCTTCTTCTCTCGCACTTCCCGCCTGTGGAACTCGCTCCCGTGTTCTTGCTTTCCTGACGGCTACAACCTCCAGAAATTTAAATGCAAAGTCAATACTCATCTACTAACCACTGGACTCTAGCTCTCTCCCCACCCCCGTATAACCTTCCCTTTCTCTCCACCTATGTATCTGTCATCGCACCTGCTTTCTCAGCTTTCTATTGTTCCTTTCTAACTAGTTTGTACTCCTCACTCTTTTCTAATTAATCTTTTTACATTTATGTAGCCCCCTGCACATCAGTGGTGTTTCTGCCTTGCTCGGGGTGAAATGATTAAAAAAAAAAAAACATCAAACTTTCATGTCATGATCGACAAGTGACCCAATTTTGGTTGAAATCAAACCAAGGGTTTCAGAAGAGTAGGGCTCATTAGAATGGAGGCACAGGCACACAAACGGACATATCCATTTTTATATTGATTGATAAATTATAAATCATATATAACTTTCAATACTAATAAATATATATTTTCAGGTATATATAATTTATGAAATATGATTAATAAGAAAATTCAGTTTTTTGGATAAATGTCTAAAATGTAGCAAGGCTTTAAAACTAATTTATTCCTTATAAATAAATCTTATTAGAAGTAATTTTTTTTCTCCAGCTAAACATTTTTAGTCTTCAAATTAAGGCTGAAGTTGGCCTTTCTATGTCTCTGTAAATTCTGCATGATTTGCTCTATATGCTATTCACCTTTATGTGAGTTATAAAAGCATTGTCATATGTATACTTTTTCTTAACTGTTACTTATATCACTGCTCCACACCTCTTAACTTCATTAACGAAGATTCATTGTGACCCCCTGCTGATTCTTTTTGCTGTTGCTCAGGTCAAGTCAAGATGTATTTTATCTCTTCACATGTTTTTATAAAATCTGAAGCCATAACAGTTAAAATTATACAGATTTTATCAGTTTCATATGCAGATTGACTAATTTTGACTTACTTAAAATTCAATAAAGAAAATTTCAAGATGTTTCTGTTTACCATTTTCTTATCTCTTAAATGATAGATTGACAATATTTACAGATAGATTGAAGCAGAAAAATCTATGCTTGTTGACAGTTCATCTGTACATTCATTTTGTATCAAATGTAAAGATGAACTGGGAATTGGAAGAGTTGCAGAAGGGTTAAATTGCTGTTTACATTGAAACCTTTCAATAATTCTGATAATAAGGGACTTTGATTAGTTTTTTTTTTTCTTAATCAAAAAAAGGAAAACTTATAATTTGCTGTAGATATTGTAGGTGAATCTTTCATCAAATTAATTTTTTATAAATAGTCAACAACTCCTGATACTTTGTATCACGTTCAGAACATTTTTTTTAATTAAAGAATTTTTCTTTCGTTTTCTTTCCTTTTCTTTAATCTGGTATAAAATACATCATTTAGACATTTATAAGCACTAAATAATTTCATTTTTCTATTTTATATAAACTTATTTTATGTCTGAATTACTGGATGACTAGTTATCATTATTTACACTATTTACATTTGGACTGTTTTCCTCATTTTTGTTGTTATCCTATTTTAGTTGTTGTGCCATCCAGCCTTCATCAGATGTAAACTTCTGTATCTAAGTCATCCATTTTTTCTTTTTTTACAAAATATCAGAAATTTCTTTTGAAGACCTTCAAAATAAATATGAAAAAAAAATCAAAATATTCAAAACATTCTAAGAGACAAATATTCAAATATACATTTTTATTATCGGCTTATAGAATTTATCTGTTTATAACCGTCTGTTTTTTAATTTAACACTACTGTAATTACTTAGCTAACGTAATACTAGACAAACAAAATAGTTACACATTTGTAAATTTTTAATTAATCAGTAACTATAAAAAAACAATTTTCAATTTACTATGGTTAAACTGAAGAATGTTTTACTGCACTGATCAAATATTATTCATGCATCAATTAAATTTTGGTATAAAAACATTTTACTGCACTAATTGAAAAAGCATTAACCAAGGAATTCCTGTACTATTTTTCCTAAGACATCTGGCAATTCACAGATAATAAAGGGAAAATTTATAAAGAGCTACCATCCTGAAATGATGTGACATTTAATAACAAAAGTATATGAGGATAAGTCAGGGAGTAGCTGAATTTTTATCTGAAATTTTTACTATATCATTTATGATCTATGTAATTAATAATAACCATAAATTAAGTTGAAGAATTATAAATATTTGTTGTGTAAAATAGTTTTTTCGTCATTAAGCAACAGAATTATTGATACATTTATGTGTAAATACACTCAAATATTTAGCAACATCATAATATAGCAGTCCATATTAACTTCTACAAGTAACTGAAGATAGTAATGTAATTTTAATTGAAAAGAAATTAGTATTGGCTATTTTAATATTCTTTTGAAGCATTTCTTTATCTGATCAATTAAGAAAACTACCAAATGACCATAACAAATATGAATCAAGGCTTTGCTATTGAAAGTAAGGATGTTGCAATTGAAAAAAATTGAAAGAAAATTTATTTTTAGTTATTAGCAGATGTTCAAGAGAGCGAAGAAAATCTGTTGTGTATTCTTTTAAAAGTATCCACTTATAAGAAATTGTATCTCAATTTTAATACCTTCCTTTAATCCGGCATGAGCCATCTTGGATTTCTGAAAATGGATAGCCTCTTTGCCACACTGCATGCTTTACATCTTCAGTCACGATAGTAGTTGGAGAGAATAAAAGTAACAAGTTGCCAACTAGGAATTACAAGTACTTCAAAATTTGTTTAGTCACATGGGGTATCTTGTTACTAAACACAGGGTTAAAATTAATGATGAAGTAGTTATTATTTTTTAACATGGTAGAAACTAAAAAAGATATAACCAGATACCTTTTTATCATATTTTTTAAAAATATTCTCTCTCTGTATTTTTGTATGTGTGTGTATATATCCCTCCTGTCACACTCAAGGAGAAAGAGAGACAATAGCAAAGCAGTGTCAGGTCAGTTCAGTTCATTCTCTTTACTACCAGTTGTTGAACCTCTTTCCATGTGTTTGTTCTTTAACAGTGCCTTATTTTATTTTATTTTTTTTTGTTCCCCCAGCCCATGTGGACACCAGTCTTTTGTTAGCAATTGCGTCAGTATTCCCTTCAGTCATTCTAGGTGTTTCATGCTCAGTAAAGATATCATTCAAAATGTTCATACAAAGCATTATTTTTACATGAAATCTTAATTTCATCACCAAGTCTGTGGGAGTATTACATAACTAGCATCATTACCTATATGTATGTACACAAAATTTAAATTTTATATAAAACTACTTTCAGTGTATATGCTATTTATATAAAACTACCTTCAGGGTATAAGCTGTGTTATGAAATGGAAAGGGATATTGTGTTTATGCTTGGGTTCCATTCTTTAGCTGCCCAATTTTATAGATGCTATATACAAATTAAATAGCAGCGCCCAGTTCACACTCCACCTACGTCTTTTGAACAGGTGAAGAGGCTCATCCCTTGTTTCCTGTTTAGGATGTGGTTCCCAGCGTTCTCTTTTCCGATCATTTTACTCTTAAGTAGCCCCATGCGCCTCAGTGGTGTCACCACCTTGCTTGAGGCGATATGATTAAAAAAAAAAAAAAAACGTATTCCAAAATCTGAAAAAGTCTAAAAATTGAAGCACTTTTGGTTCCAAGAATTTTGGATAAAGGATTCTCAACCTGTATCACAAATCATTAGTTTGATCATTTAGGTTAGATATCTGTTTCATGAGCATTAGATACAAAAAGTCAATCTGAGCAAATAACAAATGATTACTAATGTTTATTACAAAGTACTAGGTTTCGGTTTTCATGCATGCTTTTACTTTTTTTTCTTTGAAAGCATATTTCCATAATATATTTACTGCTCTATGCACTTTTTAGTAAACCTGTAGCGTTTAACAGTCCATAAAAGGATATGCACAACATGTTCTTTGTACAGAGACAGGGTACTGAAAAATTATGAGCCTAACTCATTTTCTAACAATAAGCATTCTCATGTTTGTTTCATTCAAATAGTGATTTTGGAAAGTAGGTCAAGCCAATAATTTTACAGCACCTGTTCCTCCCACACACACCTTAGATAATCTCTCTTATTCTCTTGTTGAAATGTACAAATTGGGATTGCATCAAATCATTAACTCTTAGCCATATAGTCTTGCATCTCTCACTTTACTATTATGGTCTGTTAATTTGCCATCAACATATATTTTGTTCAAAGCATTTATTTGCCATTGTTGTATGAAGTGTAATACCTTCAAATAATATATTATTATTGTCATCTTCTAGAAGGTGAAAGTCATCATTTTGTGTTCCTCTTGTCTTATCCCTGCTTCAGACTGCTTTCAGCATTGAAATATTCTGATGAATGAATCAGCCAAAATGTGTTAATAACAAAAAGTGATTCAAGTGTCTGAACAATGCAGGATATGCTATTGACTCTTCTCAAATAGGCAATAAAAACAAAAAAAAACATTCTTTTCTTCAGTTGACTATTCCTATGTTTTTAATCAATAAAACATCTGGTGCTAAAAACTTGCTCAGTAGAATCAGGTACAATTTAATATTTTTGCAGTTCACTATTTGTAAGGGTGAAAAAATGTATCATATCACTTGGTTCAATCAGCAATGCTGTAACTTTACAAGACTGTAGTTAGCTGAAAGTGTGTGGAAGAAAGTTCTGGTATTTTCCCTTTAGCTTCCCTGTTTTTATAGTTACAGCTAGCAAAAAGGGTACTATGTCATTAAAGGCTGCACGTTTGATGTATTGTAGGTGTGTGCATGTTCACGTAAGATAAACAAAGAAGCATACAAAAACTTAGGTTTCTACTATAGACCAAATTACTTTTTCTTTTTTGTAGAAACTGTAGGGAGACAAGGTTCTCAATATCTCTTGAGTATGTCTGTTTTCTTTTTCTGGTCCAGAAATAAGTTAGAGTAAGCAAGGATAATAATAATCAAGATCAAGTCAGCCTTGCATTGAGTTGGAATGACTAATGTACTTCATGAGGGGGGCTGCAAGGCATAGCTAAACACTTGTCATTGGAAAGTGGAAAGAGAGAGATTCTGTTCTTTTTGGAAGTGGGGTCATAAAATTGTATATATGACCAAAAACCCTTTCTGGTGCCTTCATTACTAATATTATGGGAATTTTTTTTTAATTCTCTATTTTTCATTTTCTTACAGTAGTGAGAACTGCCTATGAAAAATGTATAAAAGTTTGTGGTCATACAAATGCTTGGAATTTTTTAATGTGTAAAATAGGAAAAAAGAGTTATTGATAAACTTAACTGATAAATCTTTTAACATTCATCTCATAGCAAAAGGTTCAAGCATAAAATATTATGCTGTGTGTGAGATAAAAGATTGTTAAGAGTAGCATAGCCATGTTGACATATAAATGACAACATATTAACAAAGTTCACAATTCATTATTTATAACTTTTTAGAAGTTCCAGAAACAATTATTTTTGGAATGTCCTTTTATTGGCTGAAAAAATATTGTTTGGTTTGTGCTTTTTGATCAGGAGATTATATCTTTATGGTTGATGTCAAAACTTTGACATTTTGATGCAAACAATTTTACAAAAGTAATTTTTTGCTTATTTACAGTTTTAGATTGTGCTCATTTCAGATGCTATAAATTTAATAAGTCACAGATTTTTATATATACTTTAAATATAAATACTAAATTTTAAAACTTTGAAGATTTAATTTCAACTCATGATAAAGAAAACTTAAACCCCAGAAGGAGGCAATAACAATAGTAAATTTGATTTGTCCCAAAACTGGTTTCACCTAAACTATTAAACAAATCTTCACTTCATCAAATGGTCCATTTCACAAAAAAAAATCAAAAGTTAGCAAACTAAAGGGAAATAACCTTTATGTCTAAATAGTGATTTTTTTAAATTATGTATCATTTAACAATTAAACTTGTCAATTTGATTGTTGTTCATTTACAATAAGGTATACCATTTCCTACATAAATTTATCACTAAAATTTTTATACACATAATAATGTTTCTAAATATTTTTGTTTGACTTGAGGAATATTTAAAAATGAGTACAAATGATGTAAAATAAACCTATTTAAATATTTGTTCTAACCAAAATATATGCGTAAATAAATTAAAAAAAGAAAGTTTTCTGTATTAATTCATATTGCTCTTATTTATTTAAAAGTTTCATACTTGATTCATATTTTACCTTTACTACATGAAAAAAAGACAATCAATTTCCTTACATTAACTGATTTCAACATTAAATAATCCTCTTAAACAAACCTACTGACTTGTCAATCATTCATTTTCATAAATGAGCAATGGTCAAATAAACAGATATTATTTTTAAGACTACTATTCAGTTATCAAAGTCATATTCCTTGAATTTTCTGTTTTTAGTTTTTGCTAAAGATTTGATATAATGCTTTCTGTGAAGCCAGTTTTTAGACAAATGACATTCACTGTTATGAAGCAGATACAATCTCAGCTCTCCCGTCTAAATAATCAACTTGCATTTGCCAAACTCATTTTTAAATTAGGTTTTCATCACTTAGTTTTCTAACAGGATTTTGTTGATTCTTCCCATCTTGGCTTTCAGCCTTAATCTTTAATCCAGGTTTTAATCTGGAAATGGATCAGAAATTAGAAGTAGCAAAATTGACTGATGGGGAATTGTATGGAAGTAAACATTTATCAGTTTATAATTTTTAAAAACTATTGATAATATACAACTTAAAATTTGGAAGTAAAATTCTATTTACTTAAAACCTTTCTAAAAATTCACAAGATTAATAAACTATTATAAAAAATCCTGTAGAATTAAAACTTTTATCACAAAATTAAAAGCATTTATGATGACTAATAATATGAATAACAAATCAGAAATTCTACTAAAAATGTTTCTTTAAAGCATTCACTTCTAAAAAACATTAACATTTATTGCCACTTTACTTATTAAACATGAAACAACATAATGTAATATATCCTATTTGAAATTTGTGTTTTGTCATCATTTTGTTCTCACCTTTGTCATGATTAATATCTGTTTTCCAGCAAGGTTATGTAATCTGAAGAATCCTCACTGTGGATATTATTAAAATAATTCGTAAATGAAAAAGTTCTAGTCTCCATAATTTGCAGGTGTATGAGGGAGTGCTGGAAAGGTCTTAGTTTAACCCACTTTCCAAAATCATTATTTCAAGTACCTAACATCAGAATACTAATTATAGGAAGTGAACTGAATTAAGAATTTTCCTGTGCCCTATACCATACAGGAATATACAAAACATTTTTTACAAAAAACTCCTTTTACAAATTATAAATTCATATACAACCAACAAAAGTAAACTGACCCGTGGCACTGAAACTGTTATTTGCTTTTTATTTTTATTCACTTTTGAAAGCTTAAGACAGTATTTGAGACAGCAATGCCACTTAGTCAATTAATTAGTTAATATTTACTTTGATAGCATTTCAGACTAAGTTTTTACTCCAAATATTAAAATCTCATATATTTATAATAAATGCACAAAAGGAAACTTTTAAAAAGGCCAAATAGGGAAAATGGTTGAAGTTTAAGTAACATTCAGTGTACCATCTACTTTTTAATATTCCCTACTAAAATAGGGGTGGGTTTTATATGCCATCAAATGTTGTAACTAATATGGTATTTCATGATAACTTGCTATTTATTTGATATGAAGTTACGTTAATTGTTCAACATTAACCTTGATATATTTAATATTTTTTGTAAAGCACTACTTTTGATATTTTAAAATCATATTTGTTGATTTTTCAGTCAACATTTAATTTTCTTTCTACATTTTTTAAAGCAAATATGGATAACTTTTGGAATTAGTAAAGGGTCCATTTCCCTGAGAAAAAGACGCATTGACTAAAACAATGAAGATTTAAAGATTATGATGTTAAATGATACAAAGATCTCACAATTCACAGTAAGTTTCAGTATATCAATTAAAACCAATTCAAATCTCAAAAGTAACAAGAAGGAAGGTGCAATAAAACATATGCTAGATGCTACCATTTTGTCCATTGATATAAAAATTGATTTATTTTTCTATTGTATTATCATTTATGATGATACAATGTAAAAATATTTTCTCTTTGGTTCCTCAACACAGTACTAGATTGGATTAGCTTTGTGGTGCAATGCATATTGGCTTGGAAAGAAATCAGAGAGCTAAGTTCAAATTCCAGTTGAGTTCATTGTATTCACATATGTGCAAATACACTTGGGAAAGGTATGAACCCATCTCTTCTCTCTCTCCAACTATGGGTTGAATAGCAGGACAGATTGGGTTCTATAGCTTTGGTTAGCAACCAGCCTACAGTAGAAAACAATGGCAACCTACTGCAGGAAAATCTTCTGCCCAGTTAGTTATGGATTGAAAGACACGATTACTTCAGCATATGCCACTTAACTGACTAGATTGACGGGTAGTTCTTACCATTTTAAAACTATAAGTTTCTTCTCTTGCACTCTCACTTATGGAAATATCTTTTGGGTTCTTGTTTTGCAGTCAACTTTGATCTTCAAAAATTTAAATGCAGTGTCAATCATTGTCTTTCATTCTTCTCTTTCTGTAATGTTTTTCTTTTTGTTGTCATCTTACACACTCAGAAACCCTTTATTATCTTAGTAGCATTATTGCCTCACTTGGGATGAAATGATTAAAAATATCAGTGAAGTGATTGGTTAAAAATGGAAAGTTTTATTGCTCCCTACTTATTAAAACTAACTTTTTTTTCTTTTTCCCTTTTTTCTTAGCATCTTTCGAGCATAGATTTATCAAATATGGATAAATTCAAAGAAATTTTCAATTTAATTTTTGGGTTCTTAAAAATGAAAAAAAAATTCAGGAAAAGAATCAACTTGCTAACAGGTTAAAATAAGTTAAAATAAATATATCAAGTGAGAAAATAGTGATTGATTTTTTTTTTTTAATTTTTTTTACATAAGTGACAGTACCAAATTGTTCATTTATGTGCAAATAGCCCTGGGAAAGGTAGGAATCCATCTCTTCTCTCTCCAGCTATGGTTTTAATAGAAGACCAGATTGGATTCAAAAATCTTGGTTGGCAACCTACTGCAGGAAAATCTTTGGCTTAGTCAGTCATGGATTGCCCAAGCATTTATCACATATGGCACTTAACTTACTCTAAAATAGTAATTCTTGTTAGTATCATAAAAAAAGTGATTAATACTTTCTCTTTACAATAATTGATGAATAGTTATTGTTCGGTATAGAATTCTAGTAAGTGAAGATATGATAATATAAAGAATGAATGTCATTAAAATAACTAGTTCAGGGATCTTCCTTCTCCAGTCAGTACAAAAATGAATGGTTAGTTTCCTGCTGTGTAATTTGCCCCCTTATGGCCCACACTTGCAGACATTTCACTCTGTGCCCTGACCTACCTACCTACCTTGAGGCTGCTTTATTCAATTATTATTTTCTCTTCCTGATGGTCAGCATAAAGCCTTGACCCAGTTATTTCCATACAAATTGTGAGTCTGGGTAGTGAGTGCCAACAAGGTGCATAGAAAAAGGGAGAGGGTCGGTCAGTAGTGGCATGTCTACTGGGTAATTCTGCCTTGATGAATATCTGAGTCACTCATTAACTTCTGTTCACTTTGAAAGTTCACTATCTTCTCTTACACTGCCACTTTGGCTATCTTTATACTCTTTCCTTTACAATTTACTCTTTCTTTTATTGTTTACTTCTCTATTTTTTCCTTTAGGAGCACAAGCACTCTTTCTTTCTCTTTCTCTTTCTCTCTCTTTCTCTTTCTCTCTCTCTGTTTAATATTTGGCTTTCTTTTTCTGTCTGCTTATCCTTAATGCATGTATCCGTTTCTTGAATATATTGCTATAATCATAAATATCACAGTGCTGGATTTTAGACATTTCATTCTACACATTTTTTTAAATCACATTTAAAATCTCCCAACTCAATTATAAGCTTCATGTACTTTCTGTGCCTTCTATAATTTTGAAAATTATACATGCTTCACACTAACATATTTCTACTAAATTAAATTTATGGCAAATAGTTTTCCCACAGCTTGCTTTTTAAATTTTATTTGTGTAAAATATTACAAAATTAAGCAGACATCATGCATTACTTTGGTAGTGTTAATTTTTCTTACTTACATTATTATCTAGAAAATAGGTATAATGTGTTGGTTCCTATAATGGTTATCATAAAATGAAATTGGCAAGCTGAGTTCAAATTCTGGGTTCAAATTCACTCTTACATGCATGCTCTTTCTTCTATATATTGTTCCCCTTCAAGGTGTATGTGATCATGGCTCTCCAGAGCGTTCTTTTTAGCTTTGAGTTAGGTTTGTCTTTTTACCATTTCTCTCAAACATTGTTCTGTTATCAGTTTACCCATTAGGTTAATTACTTGCTGCTTTACTTCACCAGTTCTTGTCAAGTAGTCTGTGGTGACCTCCCTTGTCAAGAAATGGTATCTTCCCTTCACTTTAAAAAGGAGCATCAGTGAGGAGAGGAGAATTTAAATTCTATATGTTAACTAGTTTGGATACCAAAATAGTCAAAGGCTTCATCTTCTCTTCCTTTCCCCTCCAGTAATTTAATACACTTAAATTACATCACATGGTGTCAAGAAGAACTTATGCCACATAGTGGGAAGGGGGGGCATTGGAATATACAAGTGGACCAAAACAAGAAGAATGAAACCTCCAAGCAACAAACTCAAAATATTTCATTAGGCACAAATGCAACAGAACCAAATGTTAGCTGAGTAACACCAAAGAAATATAAAAAGAAACTTCAAGATATAGTATGCCATAAAAGCAGTGTAAATAAATGCCTAAGCTGTGGCAATATTTGATCTCACTCTCAAAATGACTGTCCAGCCAAAACTACAATTTGTTAAAAATGTTCAAGAAAAGGACATTATGCAAAAATGTGTAGAACTGTGAGAAAGAAGAAAGAATGAGGACCACACTACATCCTTGGGTCTATTACTACTCATGAAAGAATTAACACAGTCATGGAAGAAGCCTGGCAAACTGAAGTTAAAGTGAAACCTATCTAGTAAAGTAATTAATTTCAAATTGGTTACTAAAGCAAATGTAATGGTAGTCCCCAGTAGTTATTTTAGATAAAACTCGCCAATTATTAAAAAATGTAACAAACAATTGCATGGACCAAGTTACCACGAGATAAAAGTTGAGTCATTTGGCAGCTTTATTAGAAACTCCATATGTCAAGTGTAAACAGGATTTGTTTGTTATTGAAAATTTGAGGGAACATTACTGGGGGCTCAACAATAAAAGCTCTTAACCTACTGAAGAGAGTGAATTTTATAAAAATGTCTATAGTAACTCCTTGGCACTTCCGATGAAATGAAGGAAAAGTTCAGGAAGTGTTACAGCATTTAGAAAAAGAAAATATATGTCTGGTAAAAACACCAACAGAATGTTATGCTTCAACAGTTGCTGTGTTAAAGAAAAATGGAAAGGTTCGACTGTGTGTCAACATTACTAAACTTAACAAAAGTGTGAAAAGAGAAAATTTGTATTGGTTTTTGTTGTATTTGTAAAACAGGATTCATGCTTGGTCAGTTTTGCCAAAAAACAGAAATGATGTATGTACAGTTAGAAGAACGAGGGTGGATGTTACAGGAGCTTGTAAGGTGATGCAATGATGTGACACAGAAGTGTATGCATTGTCCCTGCAATGTTGGAGTGGTTGGCTTCTTGCAGAAAACGCGAAATTGTTATGCCAAGATAAATAGCAAGAACACTCGACCAGATATAACAACAGTATTCAATGTATCTTTTCCCTTTTTCATTCAGATTCTATACTACTCTCGATTTCACTGTCATGCTTGTCTTGTGTTGACATGATACTTTCACTATCATTACTTTCAGGCTCACTGTACATTTATTCATCTCTATCATATTGCAAGCTAAGTTAGTCTGCATGTGCTAATATACCACTTCCATTTTTTTCTGTTATCATAGCTTTCTGTCTACTTTGCGTTATGAATCTTGCCTCTTGTAGATTAGATTCACTATTCTTTCTATACAGTGTTTTTTCATTAATGGCCTAAGACATGATCAGTGGGGCCCTAATTTATCTATCCATGAGGATGGACAAGCTTTTAGGTCTTCCTGCATGTAATATTGTCCAATCGCTTAGCAACACTCTAGGAAGAAATGTTTCTATTTTTTCTTTTCATTGTAGACATATTTTCAGTCCATTTTTTTATAGTTTGCACCATCCTTTCTGCTAATCTGATTGCAGATTGTACAGTAGGGTTTTATATGATGTGCATTCAATTTTGTTCAACTGTTGTCATAGTTCCTCGTCAAAGAACTCTGGGATGTTGTCGAATACTAAGATTTTCAAAATTTCATTTCTTAAAAATATGATCCTTAATGCTTGTTTCACAGTTGAACTTTTGTTGGAGACTTGTATTACTTCTGGCCAGCATGAATAGGCATCTACCAGTCTTGGTAATAATCCCACTTCATTAGTGTGATTCAGGTGTATTCTGTTCCAACGTTGGGACTCCTGTATCTGTTTTTGCCTGTCAGAATTTTCTTTTTTTAGTGCACATTTTATACCTTTTCACATATTCTTGTACATCTGTAGAATAGCCTGGCCACCGTGCTTCTAGCCTTAACATCTTCTGCATAGATGTTATTCTGCAATGAACATCGTTTTGTATGCTTTTTATAATTTTATTTCTTTGCGCTGCTGACCAAACAACTATGTCCTCATTACAAATGACACCCTTTTCAGCAGTTAATTTGTCTTTAACCTCTTCAAAATGTCTTTTTGCCCATGAGAAATTATTCCACTTATTATTTTTTATCCTGAACAATATACTGTTCAAGATGTGATCTTGCTTTGTATCCTCAGCTAATTTGTCTATCAACAAACTAGCAGTTTCAAACCAGTGTTAAAAAAAAGAAAATATCAACTTCTTCCTCTCCTTTCTCACTTTTAGAAGTCATGAACCTCAGTCTCCGCTCTTTAGCCTTAGTTAGCAGTCAGTCTAGGAGAAGATTTACTATACATTCAAAACTGTTGGAAAGTCAATGCAAAACCACCCCCAACTATATTTCTCAAGAAGTCATGACAATTCACAAATAATAAATTAAAAATATATACAGAACCCTAATTTTCTACAACCCATAGTGGTTTGTATGCCACTAAACTAAAACAACCAAGCAGCCAAATTGCCTATGTTCTCAAGTGATGCCACATTTAAAGACTATTTTTTTTTTTTTCAAAACTTTGTTGTCAGTTTTAATATTTATGCCTAAAATATGAAAACATTTTAGGCTTGAATATAAAAACGAAAAGTTAAGTCAAAACAATGTATTACAACTCTATTTTTATGTTTCTGCAGTAAACAACTAGTATTACTTTTACACATTTGTCATCACAAATGTTTTTTTATTTTCATCATTTCACTCCAAACAAGGTGATAATGCTACTAACACACAAGAGTTACTAGGAGTAAAAAAGAATAAGATGACTTTAGGAGAAGGAACCGGAAACCAATTCTAATTTACAAAAAAAGGGATAAAACTCAACTCCTATTTTATAATGTTATTTCTTTACACTTTTCCTACTTATTAAATCTTAAGGTGAATAATCTAACCCAAGCTGTCTTATCCAATACTAGCAGTATAGCCCAGCGTTGCTCAGGTGTAATGAAAGCTTTAAAACTAATCCATGATCCTGGAGCTCAGACTCTTTGGACGTTGGCACGAAAGACTAAAAAGCAACAGTTGCTTCCAGTTAAAACGAAAGTGTAGACTGAAAGAAAAATGAATGGATATAAGTCAAACTTTGATTTCCTGGTATCGATATCAAATAAGTTTTTTTTAGTCGTAAGCTGAATTATAATTAAATAAGTCCTCTGAGTAAATGGTATTATGGCTGAGACTAAGAACTACAATTATACCTACTTAGAGCCAAACCCCAAGCAAAAACTAAAATAAAAGGGCTGAAAAAAAATACAGACATACAGGCAGATAAACAGACACACACATACAAACATCTTTCCTTTTATTTATATATATATATATATATATATATATATATATATATATATATTATCAATTTTCTGCACTATTGTAAGAACTGCAACCTTGAAACTTCTGAATATCGTTTCCTATGTCTTTGTCTCTGAGTGTATCAAATTTGATTTTAATCGGACCACTCTTTTTTGATTATCGATTTCCGATATTTATCATTTCTTATGTCTTTGTCTATGAGTGTATTAAATTTGATTAAAATCGGACAACTCCTTCTATAACCCGATTTTTTCGATGATTGGTTTTCAATATTTATCGGGGGACCTCAACACAAAACCTAGCTAAGAACGCTCGCAGACACTTATAGTACAACTGTGTAAATTTTCAAGAAAATCGGTTCAGCCGTTTCAGAGTCTATAGGTAACGGATACACACACACACAAAGTTCCATTTATAAATAAGTTTAGATATATGAGATCTTCAACCTGTGACATTGTTTACAAAATTAAAAATGTATCCCCTCACCTATTGTATATTATTTAATCAGTAAATCTTATGATTTTTTTTTTATCTCAAGACCTGCTGGGGATGAAACTTTCAGAGATGATTGGCCTTATGAGTGGTACAATCTGATTAGATTTTGGGTTGAATTCGATACAGGATAAAGTTTCTGGGTAATTTTTTATCTTTTTTTAGGAATATTTTCTCATCCATTTCACATTCCAAATACTGAATTATCTCCCCTAGTTTCCTTTACATCATTACATTTTCTGGGCACGCTATTTTATTTCCATGGAAATATTTATAATATAAATTTAATATTTATTATCCAAAAGCAAAAAAAATACATAAAAAACAGTCAAAATATAACTTTGTTTTTACTTTTCAATATCTGTTTTCCATCAGTTTTGCAGTTTAATTTTTAATACTATATATATATATATATATATATATATCTACAACAATTGTAGCCAAATAAATGTGAAAAAAATGCTTGTCAGATATAAAAATGAAATTCAACTCAAAATTAGCTGTCATCTTAGAAAATAAGCAGCATTAGTTAGAACCATTAATTTTAGAAAGCTCTAATTTTTTTCGTAAAGACAAAATTATTATTTTGAATTTCAAAATTCATTAAAATAATTATAAATAAATGAGTCATTAGATATAATGCAAGATTTGCTCATTGATTTCAGATGAAACTTTCATGGATGATTGATCTCATGACTGGCACAAACTAATCAGAGTTTAGCTTCAATTCAGTACACAATAGTTTCTGCATTAATTCTTGTATAATTTTTGTAGATTTCATGGTTCATTTAAATTTGAGTGTAGGCAAGTTCATTTTTTGTATTTTCACTCTCATCCATTTCACGTTCTGAATACTGAATTACCTCTCCTAGTTTGCTTTACATCATTACATTTTCTGAGCACAATATTTGATGGAAATAATATTATAATATAAATTTCATATTTATTAAATTTGAGAGCATTCAAGTTCTTTTTGTATTTTCACTCTTGAGATCAGTCAAGTTCATTGCAGATATACTTTCTCATTTTAATAATCATCTCTTGCTTATTGTTAAGATGATGTCAGTATTGCCTTGGTAGAGGTTTGCGGTCTTTGACTGCTTTTGTCCATATCTTTTTGTTCATTCATTAACCAGTGCTTAAAACTTTTGATTTACTTCATACTTCAGTTTTGTTACCTACCACATGTAGTAGACATTTTTCTGACATGTAAGCATTGTCAGTTTTAAAAAAATGGATCATCATATCAATTTGAAATTTTTGATGAAATTGAAGAAAATAAGTCAGTATTTTGTGATGGTCAGGCAGTTGTTAAACAATGATGAAAATTGTGGACATCAAGAAAAGGATTATAGAAGTGTTTTCCATAAAGAAAGGAACTGTTAGGAAAGTTTGCCTAAAAATTTGAACATGACAAATTTATACAAAGGTTATCCCAAAGATTAAAAAAAAATACCCATCGATTTGTATGAATATTTTGGAACAAACTGAAGCAAACCCATATATGTATATATTGTTATCACTTGTGATAAAACATCTAGTATATATTATCCTAATTGATATGTTACATAATCTTTGAATTATTCATAACTCAAACAATGTGTAACAGTGATCTGAAAACATGACCAAACATAAACTTTCTCACGAGCTGTTTATGCTTGCCCATTGATCAGTATTTACTTTATGGTTCATGCATGTGTACTCTAGTTTAATTTATATAAACTCAGTCTAGCTATTTGATAACATCTAGTAGATGTTGAACCTTTTAAAAAAATAATTTTATCTACCATATGAATTTTGATGTGTGTGTGTTTGACTATCTTTAACCACAAACTTGTTCATTCTTCTGACACAGAAGACAGCAGAGGTCAGTTAGATATTCAAGTTCACTTTATTCTCAATGCTTACAGTTTGTATTTTTAAACAAAACTCTTTTGTGACTTTTTAGTTTGAATGCATGTTGTGGTGCAGTGGATATCTGCACAGAGCAGAGAAATCAGAAAGCTGAGTTCAAATTTCAGCTGAATTCGTTGCATTCACTTATTCACAAATACTCTTGGGAAAGGTATCAATCCATCTCTTCCCTCCAGCTATAGGTTAAGTTACAAGACAGATTAGGTTCTATAGTTTTGGTTGACAACCAGGCTACCACAGAAAGCCAGTTATGTTGCTTTCGAGAAATGCTCACCCAAGCATGTCTCACGTATGGCACTGAACTTGATTCTTTTTAATTTATGTAATCACATTGATTCAAGGGCTTTTATTCTAACTTTGTTCAAAGTGTCAGATCAGTCAATGATGAAAAATATTAAATATTTATCAAATAGATCAAATGTTGGTTACAGCTGTTTTCTTGAGTTACCATCATGTTACTGTTACTTAGTAAGTAGAACAAATAGTATTTTACAAACAAAAACATTATATAAAATAACTGGTAAAATTGCTGCATATGTCCTTAAAAATCCAGATATAAATAAGTTTGAAAAATTTGTTTGAATCTATTGAACAAAATTTATTTCAAGTCTAAAAGACTATTTTCTCCTTGTTTAATATAATAAAGTTTCATTTAAGTCCATCAGTTCTGTATATCCTGAACTTGTGTTATATAATTTCTAAGCATAGGTGATGCCATGTGATGTCTACTTCCAGTATCAAATTTTGTTTAGGTGCTTAACATTTAAATATTGTTCACTTCCAAATTACATTGAATATTTAGTGTGACATGGTGAGTTAATTACTTCCAGCTATGCCTGTATGAACAATTTCCTTGTCTTCAATAAGTATTTTGCCTTCTTTCCTACTGCTCAGTGACACTCACAAATGACGTTTATTTCTTTTCCCAGAAGCATTACTGAAGATAGATTAACAATTACTTCCAGCAGTACATTCTAAAATATTTTGATTCCTACTTAGAATAAAATCTTATTTTATTTTTATCTTCTTTTTAATCTGTAAATTCAAAGAGTCTGTTGTTAATTCAATCTTAGAGCATGTTTTAGTTCTCAAGAATTAAACAAAAACAATTACTTCCTCAAAATAAATATATATATATATATATATATATATATATATATATATATATATATTTATATTTACTGCCTTCTTCTACCGAACGCTCGTAGCCCAGAGGTAGAATCGCCGACTGATGCCAATTCGGTTGGGTTTCAATCCTGGGTTAAAAAGTAATCAGTCTAACCATACTGATGAGCTGTGATACAGCGAAACAGATCTGTCTGCGGATGACTATAGTATATATATATATATATATATATATATATATTTACTCAATCTGACTTCAGTGGACTCAAAACCACAACAACAGAGCACCCAGTGAGAATCAGATTTATTACTTAGGTGAATAGGCTACTTGTTAACCATTTTTAAATTGAGCACCTATTATGTTTATATACAATTGATCATGGACATAGTCTTTCTACTTTTCATACCAGTTCTACACATCACTTACATAGTATCTATAAAATATATCTAACTAATAAAAGAGATCCTAAAATGTTGCTTTTAATTACTTTTCTGTAATGAATTTGTGGTGGAGACTTACCTCGCCGAAGCAAAAGAAGGCGGTTTGTTTGCACGTGCGTTCGTAGACGTAATGGAACCGCGAGGCGAGCTCATGCAAGGCAGTTTTTCGAATGACACGGCGCATGCGTCATTGGTGAAAGTGAGGCTCTCCGAGAGTAGGAAATTACGAGACCAAAAAACACATAAAAAGAGCCTACTTCTGTTTCGGAGTCACTTCGCTTTTGACGACTCTCGAGAAGGCTACACCGGTGCTTGGGAGACAGCGTTTTGCTTACGGTACACAGGAAACGGAGTCCTTAGTGAAGCAGTGTTCTGGGTTCTACGAGTAGCAGCTGGCACAGTGGTTATTAATTCGTCTACGAACTACACTCTGAGAAGACACAAATACCCACAGAATTTTTTTTTTTTTAATCATATCACCCCATGCAAGTTAGTAAAGTCACTAAGATGCAAGTCGTTACAGTGTGTGGAAGGATAAGAAAAAAAGAGAAACATTATTAAGAAGTGAGCAATGAAAAAATTGAACATCTGAATACCAGAAATGTCAGTAACATTAGAATGCTTAAGCCACTTTCATGATGAACATTAAAATCAACAGAAACAAAATGTTTGCAGAGAAAGCCATTTTTATACTGTAAAATTTTTTAAATATATTGCAATCCTGAGAAAAGGGAAATAGGTAAATGAAGAAAAGATAACTAACAGAATGTAATAATGAATGCTGAATGCACATGAAAAAATAATAGTTTCCTGGATATAAACACCAAGTCCATGCATATATATCATAGAATCTCTACAGTAAAGTGGACGATAGCAATGAAAGAATTTAAATTGGTTTCACGAAGGGGAAAGATATCAGGACTCTTTCAAGTGTAAAGATTCAGCACTGCAGAAGTTGGAAGGAATACCACAAATATTGGAGAAAGAATGGTTATGAACATAGGTGATTTTTTGTTTACTGATTTTCTTGTTTTTCTTTTCATTATATTTGTCATGTAAATTTGTTTTGAAGAGGGAAAGAAATGTGACTAAGACTAAAGTATAATATGACCTCAGGATTGCCCAGAAATATATGCAGGGGCACCTATTTATGCTCATACATACCCCAATATTATGCAATTGTTAATCAAAGCAGCCTCTCAGTGCTACCAAAAAGATTGGGCTTCTTACTACCAGTCAGGTGCAGAAACCAAAAAACTAGCAACCCAGTACCCTCATAATGAAATAATCAAAGCCACTGATCAGTCAGATCCCCAGAAAGTTAAACCATGATGGCCATTGAAGAAAGAAAGAAGGAACTTGTAAACTGTATCCTAAACAAGAAAGAAATCAACCTCTACACCAGTTCAATAAACCTGGAACAAGTGTGGGCTTGACGATAATCAGACCTGACTACTCTTATTAACCTGTTCACAGCACAGAAGGATTGGTGATTTTTATCAAGATATCATCTGTTGGAAGGTTGCCAAATAAGGCTATAGAATCCTTTTAGTTCAGAGGGGTATTACTGAACTGTTGATAACTGTCTGGAGGTTAATCTGGAAGTCAAAATCAAAGGAATATTAATACATTAAATTACTTTAGGATAAAATTATTGGGAATTTAGGGTTTCAATATACATACAAACACACATGATACTGGATATCAGAATAAAGACAGTCATCAAACACACCAATTATTCTTACTATTTACATAATTTTTGTATTGATGATGAATATTGGAAGTCAATCATTAAATATGAAAAGAATATGTATCTACATAATAATAAAGGATTATTGCCAAGTATATATATATATATAAGACTAATTTTTGTTAAAAATGCTTGAATGATAATTAATAATAGTGGGGAAGAACCACCAATACAGAAGAAATTAGTGAAGATTATACAAAAGCGAAACATTTCAACTCAAAATAAGATTTGTACGTACCTACAGTGTTATGGAATAAATTCTGTTTTTATGGTTAACTAAAAGTAATTATAGAGAGGTTTGCAATGAAGAGTTTTATTTGTTCACTGCGCATATGTTTTCCTACTCATCTCTTGACCATGAAAGGAAATTAAAAATCAGTGATGATGTGGGATTAGTTTAGAGTACATGTGTTATGCGTACATGTTGGTTAGTTTGGGAATTGAGAGTATGAGTTTTAACTTAATATAAGTCTGAATATCCACTCTTCAGAAATGCATCAGAACAAGCCTGGCTAGTTTATCTTAGCCATAATTCTATTAAATTAAGCTACCTAAAAATAGAAGAATTAATTTCTCTATCTAATATATATATATATATATATATATATATATATATATATAGTGTATCGAGGCAGCAAATAATTTTCTAAACATATACTGTTAAATATAAGAGACAATGAATGTCTATTATGTTTAATCATGAGCCGTCCTAAACGTCGTATTTTGGCTTTAATTTCAGTTGAAAATAAAGACAAAAATTCTCCAACATTTGGATATTTTTTTATTAATTTGCTTTGTCAGTGATGGTAGATGTTATTGTATTATTGTCCAAATAACCTCTCTGAAGATGGCTCATGTGAGCCAAAAGCTTAGAAGCAAATTAATAAAAAATTATTAAAATGTTGGAGAATTTTTGTCTTTATTTTCAACTGAAATTAAAGCCAAAATACGACGTTTAGAACTGCTCATGATTAAACATAATAGAGATTCATTGTCTCTTATATTTAACAGTATATGTTTAGAAAATATATATATATATTTTTTTTTTTTTTATCATATCACCCTGAGCTAGGTGGTAAAGCCACTGATGTGCAGGGGGCTACATAAGAGTAAAAAGATTAGAGGAGAGTGAAGAGAAGGACAAACCAGTTAGAAAGGAGCAAGAGAAGGAAGGGAATACAGGTGTGATGACAGTTGCAGAGGTGGAGAGAAAGGAAAGGATATACAGGGTGGTGAAGAAAGAACTAGGGTCAAGTCGTTAAGAGATGAGTATTGACCTTGCATTTAAATTCCTAGAGGTTGTAGCCATCAGGAAAGCAAGAATAAGGAAGCGAGAAAAGCTGCAGGAGTAGAATTGTTGTCTGCATTTGGTTGATCTAACTGTGAATGGGTGAGACCCAGTTGCCAGTCTGGTTGCACAAGTAAACACCTGTTGCAGAGGCACCAGTGACTTAAGTTCGTTGGGGCAGAAGCCATGAAAGTATTTATAGAACAGATAAAGGAAAGCCACATCCCGTCGATGGGAAAGTGGCTGTAGTCGAGCCGCCAAGTCGGTGCCTATCACATTACTGATTCTCCTTTGGAGCCTGTCAAGAACACTGAGATGAACAGCGTGAGCACCTGACTATATATGGCAGCAGTACTCCATGCACGGACGAATGGTTGATTTGTATATATGCAGGATGGTTTCTGGCAGGAAAAACATCCTGGCCCAACACAGTGACCCAAACTTCCTAGCAGTGGATTTAGCTATTGACTCAATGTAGTGGTTCCACTTGAGATCAGAAGAGAGAGTAAGGCCGAGGAGGTGTAGTGTATTGCTCTCGGTGAGACTCGCTTGGTCCATGCTTATGGGAGGCAGGAGAGGTTGACTGTGATGATTGACAGACAGCAGCTTGGTCTTAGACACATTGAAATTTACAAGCTACTTCTTACCCCAATTCACCACAGAATGTAGATCCCTCTCATGATCAGCAGTGAGATTATGTTTGTCCGCCATGCCGGGTTTCTTACTGATGCGGGAGTAAATTGTGGTGTCATCTGCGTAGATGCCTACTTGGCTCTTGATCTCGTCTGGGAGGTCATTTATAAAAATAAGGAAGAGCGTTGGGCCTAGAATAGAGCCCTGAGGGATACCAGTGTTTGTACAGTAGGGTGTGGAGGCATGCCCATTCAGGACAACCTTCATTATGCGGTTATGTAGGAAAGATTGGATCAGATCATGCAATTGTCCGATAATATCGTAACCCTGTAGCTTGCATAGAAGGCCAGCATGCCAAACCATATCAAAAGCCTTGGAGATGTCCAGAGAAACTGCATGAGCCTCACCAGACACCTCAAGGGCCTGGAACACGTACTCCATAATGGTCATTAGCATGTCGGCCGTTGACCTGAAAACGTGAAAGCCATACTGCCTGTTGGAGAAGAGTTTATGGGCAGTAAGATGCTGAACTATTTCAGCATTAATAATGGCCTTGAACACCTCCCCCAAAATTGGTAGAAGGCTGATAGGGCGATAGTTGGATGGGTCCGAGGGTTCACCAGAGTTCTTAAATACAGGAACCACAGAAGAGGACTTCCAGCATAGAGAAGACAGAGGAGAGTTCAGGGGCACATTTCTTAAGGACAATTACGGAGATTCCATCACCACCGCTTGCCTTATAGGGGTCAAGTTTTGATATTACATGGATACTACTGCCGGGGTAATGTGTATATTGTACAGTTTAGCCTCAGTTCTAATAGGGAAGTTGGGTGAGGGTACTCCAGATGAGTCAAATGTGGAGTTGGATGATAATCTGCAAGCAAAGTTCACCCAGGACAAAATCTCAGAGGCACAGTCATCAACTGGGAGATCGAGCACTTTCCCCCAAGGGACATCGCAAAGGAAGTCACGGAAGGCATCCCAGTCAGCTCTTTGGTAGCAAACAAACAAAATCCAACAATGAAGATTGGACTGCTGGAAGCAAAGGGGAAAAAAATAATTTAAATTCAAATTACTTGTAGCTTATATTTATGACTAACAAATTAAATGCTAGAATCTTGCCCAAAATTGCTTGTTCTGAATGAAATCAATTCAAGTAATAATTATCTTTTCTGGTCACCTTACACCACTATCACAAGTAGGTTGTGGATAGCCATTTGTTTGTTGTTGTTTTTTTTGTTTTTTGTTTTTTTATAGAAACCTAAAAATTAACATGAAGCCACCTGTAAGCAGAAGTATTACATATTACTCTCAATCAATAATTCAGATAATCACTTATATATAGGACCTTGAATATGTTCTCACTGTTTTCCAACAGATAGGATTCCCAGATCTGTGTGAGTGTAGTTTCAGATGGTAACACATCTATAAGCAAGCTTGAAATTTAATGTATGTCATTTCACTGAAGTGTAAATATCTTTGTTTTTCATAGTGTTAAACATCATATTCCATGCCAAAGGAAGTGTGTTTGCATGGAATTTTACTGCACTACTTTATTTAAAAGGAATCTGCAACTAAGCACACAGTTCTTCTTGAGACTTATAGCAACCATACTCTGTTGGAAGCAACATGTAGAGAATGTAACCATTAAAAATAATGTTTTTGATGTTGAAGATAAAAAACGCTCTAGAACACCAAAAAAGTTTGAAGACTAAGAATTGCAGGCATTACTTCATAAAGACTCATGTCAAGCACAAGCTGAACTTGCATAATCATTAGGAATTGATCACACAAGTTTTGAAATGTTTGAAAGCATTAGGAATGCTTCAAAAGCAAGGACATTGGTTGCTGTGCAAGTTGAAGTCGAACAGCATCTTGTCTTGTGAACAACTGCTTCACCAGCTGAAAAGGAAAGGTTTTTTGTATCATATCATGACTGGTGATAAAAAGTAGATACATTATGATAACCCTAAGCATAAAAGATCATGGGGTAAGCCTAGCCATACATCAACATCAGTGGCAAAACTGAATATCCATGATTCAAAGCTTCTACTCTGCATTTGATGGGATCAGTGTAGTTTATTGTGAGCTGCTTAAACCTGCTGAAACTGTCACGGGAGATGGCTACTAACTACAACTGATGCATTTGCACCAAGAACTGATGAAAAATGGCCACTATACAAGCAGAAACATGACAGTAATTTTGCAACAGGACAATGCTTGGCCACATGTTGCAAAACAGGTGAAAACTCACTTGGAAATGCTTAAATAGGAAGTCTTACCCCTCCTGCCATATTCACCAGACATTGCCCCATCTGATTATCACGTTCCACTTAATGGCAAATGGCCTGACTGAGTAGCACTTTCATTCTTATGAAGATGCCAAAAAATAGATTGGCTCATGGTTAGCCACAAAAGATATGTCATTTTTTTTGCAACATGAAATTCAAATGCTGCCAGAAAGATGGGAAGAAGTAGTGGCTAGTAGTGGCTTTCAGTGACATGTTTCTTACTAATTTTTGTAAATGAAACATTACTTCTCATTAAAAATCAGTGAGAACTTATTCAAGGTCCTTTATATATATTTGTATATGGATTAAAAATGAAATTCAACAATATTACTATTTCTCTTTTCTATAATACTTCTTCAGAATTTTCATATTAAACTTATCAACACAATGTTAATCAATTTTTCTCACATAAAAAAAAATTCATATCCCACTCACTTTATATGAAACACTGTATAGTTCCTTTTTTATTGGTAACATCTGTGGAAGCTTAATGCCTTCATTTATTGCTATTAATTAGTCCTATTAGTAAAGAATGTAAAAATAGTTTGAGTTTTATGAAACAGCAACTAACTTTTCATCCTCTTTAACATAAAAATATTTAAATTTATTCCAAAGCATCAAAAATTATTTTTTGATTTAATCTATTTTGCTTATCAGTCAAAATGAAAATTGAACTTCAATAACATACTTCTTTTGAACTATGTATTTATGGTTAAAATTTACATGTGGAAAGTGTTTTAACAGATGATGGAAAATGTAAAAGTGAAATCCAAAAGTCATTGGCACAGTGAAAGGTGCCTTCCAAAAGCTAAATAGAATATTAAAAAAAAAACAGGAAGATTTTGTTAGAAAAAGAAAAGAATGCTGAATTGCTATATAATATCATCCTATATAACATTTAATGTTAAGCAATTCCTTCACAAATAACAAGGAAATTTGAGGCAACAGAGATGTGGTTCTACAGAAGGATGCAGAAAATCCCATGGACAGAGCATGTGAGTAATGAGGTGTCAAGGAAACTGGAAACAAATGCACATTTTAACTTAGAATTAAAAAAAAAACAGTTGAAATTTCTATGACACTTAATGAGGAAAGAGGTTCTTGAATTTGATACTCACAAGACATATTGAAGGCACAAATGGCACAAGGAAACAGGAAACAGCTTACCTAATAAGTTTGTATAAATAGATGTCAGAACAGGTAATTAGAGGAATAGTAAAAAGACAAATCTTGTTAAAAGCTACAAAGGCATGGAAGCTGTAGAGAGTGATGATGTCCCACACGCTGAAGGGACATACCACATAAAAAAAATATCATTGTCCATACTTATGTAATATTTTACTGTTCATAACTAGAAAGAGAAAAGTAAACCATATGCTATCTGGAATAAAGTCCTAATAATTGACTGAACACTGACAAAGTAAGAAAATTGAAAGAGGTGACATGTATTAGCTTGCTGACTGGGCACATAAATGATTTTTTTCCTTATATATAAGCAAATAAAGCTTTGACCAGTACTTGGGTTGCTTAATTTTTGCATAAAAATGAGCAACATTACTTAGATGTTTGCATAAACTTATGTTTAGGTCTAACAAATAGAAAGGCAAGACATTTCAATGTAGCTAGACTGGTAGAATTCTTAATGAAGAATCACACTTGAGTAGCAACTAGCACTGCTGAAATTTACCAATCTAGTAGGTATATTCACACTTTTTTTTCCTGAAAATATAAGGTTTTCCTTTTCTTATTATAAACCTGATAAAGGTTGAAGAATATATCAGCCAAAATATTGCTATTAAAGATAGATATGTTAATAACTTTGTCTGTTGTTTCTCATGGGATTTTCAACAGATGTTGCTTCAAGATTTCTACAAGAAGGATTATTAGATTATTGTAAAATTTTATTTTCACTTTTTCTTTCATTTCCTGATATACTGGTTGAAAGTTGAATTGGGTTTTGTTGAGAAAGGTAAGGATTTGGGCTTTTTATTCTAAATATAATTGATTTATTTGTCATTTGGGATTTCTTATGAGAATAGTTCAGATCTGTCTTTGAGATTCAACACTCTTTCTAAAATTTTAGAGTTGATATCTTTTCTCAAGGGTATCTTTTAAAACATTGTAACAGAATTTTATTTTTTCAGTGATTCATACATAGGTTCATTAAAATATCTCGTTTAATGATGAAAATAGTTTGGTTTTGCTTTTTACATAAAGATTTCTTTGTCAAGGAATAGTAAAACTTTAAGACTGCTTATTTATTGATTTATATATATATATATATATATATATATATATATATATGCTTGATTAGAAATTCTGTTCTCAACTTCACATATGAGCTTAACCAGAAAAACAAACTACCATTTTTGGATGTTCTTGTAGATCCTAGTAATAATACTTTCACTATTTCAGTATGTAAATAAAAAATTTAAAAAAAACCACAAGCAAAAATTCTTGCCACCTTAATTTTATTAGTCAATGTCCTCTTCAATACAAAATTGGCATTATTAAAAATTTACACACAAGACCATACAAGAATTCATCTTCTCAACCACTTTTCCTCAAAGAACTCCACAATTTGAAACAAAATCTTGTCGGGAATGGCTTTCCAAATTATTTACTTGACTCCCTTATCAAACTTTTTGTTCATAATATAACCAGCAGCAACTATAAACACGTGGACAAAAACAATTACGTTTTTATTTTTTATAAAAATCAAATGCACAATAACTACAGACAGGACAAATCTTCACTTCATCTGAAATTATACAACACCAACCAATCCAAACAAGAAAATGAAATTATCTATTACAAAAAATTAAAAAATGCCAGCCTCATCATCAATAATAATTCACCTGCAAAATCTAAACTGCAGAACACCAGTGTTGTTTATGAATTTATATGTCCTTTTAAGAACTCTGTTCTTAACAAACAATTACATTGGCTACACCACCACGAAATTGATAAGAAGATTGACATTGCACCTTTCCCACAACAATTCCATCCTATCTCATTTAAAAACATGTTGAGATCTTTCGGGACCTATCCATGATATATCTGTTGATAATACATACATAATAATATCATCCACATGCAAAAGAAGATTAAAAATAACAGTGCCATTACTAATAAAAAAGAGAAATCCTAGACTTAATATCAATTATGAACACTGTAACAATGTGCTTACCATGTTTAGAACTTAACATACACAAGACACTATATATATATAAACTTTACACGTTTATTTACAAGTAAAACAAAATTAATCCTTGATAATGGCTAAAAGTATAGCCAAAAGTGCTTGAAAGTTGGAAACCATGAAACAATTCTTATATAATTTGAGTTCAGGAAAGAAAATCATAAGACCTGAGAGATTATATACAAAACATTAATAATAATACCTTGTTTGTCATTTTTAATGAAACCTGCATAAAAGAGATTGTTACCCAAATACACTGTGCATGTGTGTGTGTGTGTGTATATATATATATATATATATATAGTGTAAAAAATTCATGACCAACAAAAACACAACACCCATGAATATGAACTTTCTGATCTGCTCAGCACTTATCTCTATATAAATATACATGATACTTTGACCATCAAAAAAACAAACAGATCTCTATACGTAAAGTCACAAGTTTATTCGCCTGAAGAGTCAACTTTAGACTCGAAACATGTGTAGCAACAGAAATACTATTATGGACACTTAATATATCATACAAAAAGCAAGCAATAGAAATAAATTTATGTTTAAAAAAAATGTTCACAGCTTCTTGTACTTTGTTCTTATATTATCCTATGTCTATGAGACGATTCGGAGTTTCATGCATTATGCAATCATCAGGCACATATTTCAAACTGAGTTTAATAGGTTTTAATTTATATTTATTAATATATATATAAAATACAGATCTGTTAATACATTGAACACTATTTTATTAACACCTGAACAATAATACTATACATATGTACACCCTCCTCATATGTATATTTATTAATTTATGTCACTATATATATATATATATATATACACGCACGCACAGATTCTTAGTAGTACGAAACTTTATAGCGAGGAATAAACAAAGTTTGGATGACTTTTTTATGCTAAAAACTAAAATAAACAACCGATTTCATCCCAGATCTTTTCAAATTTATTTTTGGGAATTTTATGCAAGCTTGGAAAATAAAAGATGATAATGAGAGGTAGGGAGAAAAATGCAAAAGAACTTGAGTCCAATAACATTCGAACTCAGCAAGCAATCTCTCTGTTTATAGGGAGAAGACTTGCAGGATTTGATGCATATGGACTCCAGAACTTTCAAATGATATGGAGAGTGCGACATAGATAGTACAGTAAAACAGTCAGTACTCAATCCAGCAACACATTCCCTGTTATTTATGGCATGTTGTGCTATGGATAACCCGGATGTATTTACCAGTTGACTACTACTTGTGGCTGGATTCAAAATTCTGGGAGGTAAATGTCGTTTCATTCTATAATCCAAACGCTGAGATGTTCTACCTATGTAGTCACATCCACAAGTACATTAAAAATCTGAACTGCAGATATGTAAACTTATCACTATACTCATTTCGAAAAACCCTCCAAGTACATACACGGAAGGAAAAAATGGTAATAAATAAATAAAGAGCTAAGCACTTGAACATCAGTCAAAGTACATAGCCCAAAGAAAAAAACCTGAGACGAGTAACCTAAAACAAAAAGCGCTCAATACACAAATAGACCAATCTTCCCTGAAGATCCAGTTAGGTAAAACCTTGGTAGGTTTGTTGGCTCTTTAGGTTAGTTACTTATATATATATATATATATATATATTGGATGGGCCAAAAGTAGGTATACACTTTACAACTTTTTTTTTTGTTGTTTTTTTACAGTTACATTTGTTTGACACAGTTTAATCTCGTAAATCTTGAATGGCCAGATTTCAGTGCATTAATCACTGAACCTGTTTTTTTTTTGTTTTTTTTTTTGTATTATTATTATTTATCTCTTTTATGATAAATTGTCAGCCAGTATCAAATGCTTCTCTGTACTTTTTGCACCTGCTCAGCATTTTCAATTATCCAGTACTGCTTTAGAATATATATTCTTTGTTCTCAACTCAAATTATTTGCCATTATTCATAATACCTGTAAAAAATACAAAATCAATTCAGTATGTAAATAAACTGTATTCCTACTCTTTATGTAAAGGCTCAATGTCAGATAATTGACAAAAATCTTATATTTGCAAAAAAACTGATACATATTTAATACCTATGCGCCATGTCCTTTCAGGACATAGACTATCATAGCTCTCCATAACGTCTTATTCCTCATAACTTTTAGAAGTGCTTATCTTTTACTATTCCTTTCACTACCTGTTCTGCTATTTATTTGCACAAGCTTATTATATAAGCTACTGGCAGATTTCATCTTTCCCTCTTACCTTCAGTACATTCTGTGAGTGTCAAATTTTACAAGCCTTCTTTCTTCATTATAAAACACAAAAGTTTCAACTGTCTTTTCTTGATTCTAAGTTAGTGTCCATTCCCCCTCCCCCCATTTCTAAACTTCCTTGTTGAGTATATGCTGCATCCATGGTATTATCGGGATCCTTCTGTAGAACTATATATCTGTTGACTCGAGTCCTCTCTTCATCTCCGAAAAAATTATCCATTTTCTGTTGTATAGGAGGATTGATATTACATAGAAGTCCAGCTCTCTCTGCTTAGTTGCTAACAAAACTTTCTTGTTTCTTAATACTTTGTTTAGCTTTTGGAAGAAATCTTTTGCTATTACATTACATCATTTGTTTTTTCTGGTTTTACCTTTTCAGTTATCTGTTAAAACATTTTCCAGATAACAATTTTGACCATAATGTTTTAAAAGATGTGTTTATATTGATTTCAATGCGTGCATAGTGAATTTCAACTTCTCAATATTTATATTTTTCTACTTGATTGATTTTGACATTGCTATAGCTCCCATTTTGGGATGTTCCTCTTGTTGGCAACCATACAATCTCTTACAATTGAGACTTAGTATTTTCTTTTTGCTTTCCTTTACTTGGCCTCTTCCTCTTGCTGGCAAACCACACATTCTGTCTTCTGAGAATTGATTGGTTCTTTCTTCCTGCTTTCTTTACTATTTTTTTTAGAAGATCCTGCAAGTCTCTACCATAAATATGCTATCATCTGTGTATTTTATGTTAAGATTTTGCCCACCAATAATAAATCCCTGTAGGATTGTAGTCCTATTAAGATTGCCTTGTTGTAAAGTTTGAATAAAACTAGTGAAAAAACACATTCTTGTTATACACCTTTTTCTATTTTTGTGTATTTCTTCAATTCACTTTGTATGCAGACAGTTTTCTCCTAGTATATTTTCTGTATAACTCTAATACCACTAATATAAATTTTCCTCACAATTCAAAACACAAGTATATACCATTTTGCATTTCTGATATTTTAATAAAAGAAATTGTATTTCTTTTTCCAGTGTCTTTAACATACTGTACTTGTCCTAATTCCAGTCTAATTCTTCTGTATGCTCTATTGATCAGAATTTAGATAATAAACTTGGTCATGTAGTTCATTATGCTGATTGTCCAGTGAAGCTTTCATTCATTTTCACTTGGCTTATTAGGCAGCACTATTCAACTTGGAAGTGACTTCCCAGATCACATCCTTCTCATTCATGGTCATCATATCCATGATGGCAACCATTGTGAGGTTTCTGATTGGTTTCCCTCTTGATGACATCTAATAATAATAATAATGGTTACTCAACAAAATTATTGGTGATGATCACAGTGCAACCATAGAAATAACTACCCAGGCTACATGGTTCTCATCCATGGTCATCACCTACATGATGGCAGCCTATAGCATGTATTTAGTATTGTGATGTTTCTGATTGGTTTCCCGCTTAATGACACCTAAGTAATAGTTAGTCTATAGGGTTCATGCACAAGCAACATGTTTATCTAAAATGCAGTTCTCTTCATTATATTTATTTATTTAAATTTAAAAAGGGTAACAAATATAAAATCTAGAATTTTTATGTGAAGTGTATTCATATTCTACCAATATTTTTATATAAATTTGAATTATGAGTTTGGGATACATTTCTGAAGGCAATATTTTTACAATAAATCATAAAACTTTTTTCTCATTTGTGTCATATGTGCAACTAGAAACTTAACTGACAAGAAATATAGAGGTTAAAATATATTACCAGTGTGTCTTGTTTTAATAATGTGCTTGGTGTTTTTGAAAAAAAAAAAACTCAGAAGTTATTGATGTTACCTAATGTTACCAAAACTTAAATCATACACAAATAATTTTATTATCTATAACCTTTGTCACATTTATTTATATATCCATTTAATATACAAATGTATTGTAAGACAGAGATGGTGTCATTATTTTTTAATCTAGTTATGTCAGTCAGATGACACTCATGAAAGTAAATTACAAGAATAATGTTTAATTTTGTTTTTATCTATCAACCTTATAGTTTTTATTTAATCATTAGATTAATTGAAATGTATACACAATGGAAATGTCATTATTTTTTTGTCTTTTACTTTCTATGTTTCTTAAAGAAAATACAAAAAAATGTATCCCAAAAACAAACATGTTTCTACACTTATTACCTGTGATTTTTTTTTCTTTTTAATATTATTGTTTACCCAATACAATGCCCAATAACCACTCAAGGTAGATGGTTACTGAATGAGGTTGTTTTAAGATTGTAAAAGGAGAAAGTAAGAAGTGCATATTATGGGGATATGTAGTATAGATAATGATTGACCCTAGACTTGAAGAGGTTAAGATTTGTAGTGGTTAAGAAAGTATTCTTAGTAGAACTTTTTTTCCAAGGGAATGCAAATTAGTTTAATATTAAAGTTACTTTATATCACTTTGTAGAAAACATAGATACTGTTTTTATTTTACTAAAATTAAAATTAAAATGCTTTTGTAAACTGAAACCTGACATTTCTCTCTGAATTTCTGAGATAAGAAATTATCATCATTATACACTGATTTATTTGAACTGTGACTTTTTTATTGTTATACAATTAAACATTATATGATGAACAAAAAGCAGACATGAATATAAGGATTAATTAAATGTATACTTACCTGATGGTAATGATTTTAATCTCTTGTTTCAGACAGTGAAATTTATATACTTTAGTTCAATACTATAAGCAGAAGCAATTTCACAAAGGCAAATTAACTAATACAAAATGCCCCCTTGCATGAATAACAAAAACAATCTTGAATAAAGGGTAAGGTTCAAAATTCTTAAGTTAATGGGCATTTAAGTAAGCTCAGATGCTGCAGCAGCTGAAGCCAAGATGAAGATACCAGCTCAAATAAATCAGTAAATATTTATCTCTCAAAAAGCTATAACAGGAATCAGAAAATGGATCAAGATGAAAATAGAGGAAGCCAATACACATCAAGAAAAAGGATAACAGATGGGGCAAAAGGTTGGTTGATGGTTGCCTAATAAATTGCAAATTCAGCAAGGTTAGGTCAGATAAAAAATAAGCTAAGATAGAAGATTTTGTGGTAAGGCATAGCAGAGAATAAGCACAGTTGTCATGATAAAGTTGAGAAAAGCCTGTGTCCTGTACTGAACTCAGAATGGCTAAGACAGTGGTTCCAAAATGGTGCAACATACCTCATAGGTGAGGTGGAATTATTGAAATCTACAGATTTAGAAACAGTTTTTAAAAATTCATATGCCAAAAATAAATGGGATTTCAAAATTTAAAATATTGATATGAATTACTTGTAATTGAATGCATGAACCCCCAGCACACTCCACCCACGTCTATTGAACAGGTGAAGAGGCTCATCCCTTGTTTCCTGTTTAGGATGCGGTTTCCAGTTTTCTCTTTTCCAATCTTTTCACTCCTATGTAGCCCCCTGCACATCAGTGGCGTTACCGCCTTGCTCGGGGTGATATGATTTTAAAAAAAAAAAATTATTGACCAATTTTATCATTGTTATTTTCGCATTATATCAAGTCTTAGGAATATAATAACTAGGGTTCTCAAATTGAAGGAGAACATTATTAATGATAATCATCCAACTTCAAATTCTCAGTTATCTCCCTTTAAATCTTGCTCTGTATCATCTTTGCTGTAAGGCTGCTTGTGCCATTACAACAGGACTTTCCTTTGGTGAGGTGCAAGCATATATTCATTTCAGTAATGTGACGCAGAGAAAAAAAATTTGTGATGATGATGATTTCTTTTCAATTTTCCAACCAAAAGGAAAAGTAGGAGTATTTAATTAGTCTTCATATTAAAAACAATATGTTGACTTCTTTCTAAATAACTACATAAAAGATTGCAATGCTGACTACGTGCACGCGACATTGGTTTGCGATACTGACTACGTGCACGCGACACTGGTTTGTGATACTGACTACGTGCACACGACATTGGTTTGCGATGCTGACTACATGCCCACGACATTGTTTTGCGATGCTGACTACGTGTACGCGACTTTGGTTTGCGATGCTGACTACGTGCACGCAACTTTGGTTTGCGATGCTGACTACGTACACGCGACTTTGGTTTGCGATGCTGACTACGTGTACATGACTTTGCAATGCTGACTACATGCACATGACATTAGTTATAAAAAAAAAGTAAATATTAAATATTTCTTTTCAGCTCTAACAGTACCAAGAGAATTCTTTTATTTGAAAAATGGAAATAATAAAAACAATCTGTTTTAGTTGAAAACCTATTTTTTTCTTTGTACCAGTCATGTTCCTCATTGTAAATGTTGGAATAAAAGTGAAACATTCAGTGCCAAAATATATTTATGTTTTATTATTTTAGAAACCAAATGATAATTATGTTCTCCTTTCTGAAATTTTCCACCTTGTTTTCATCATATCCTTCACACACTGTTTTCCAATAATGCTATTTAATCTCATTGTTCTAGTTTTGGCTTACACATGTCAATGTTGAAGATATTAAGAAAATAATTTTATATTTCAATTCTGATATGAGAAACTGTCATTATATTTTAATTTGTTCACATCTTGATTACTATAGATGTTGTTATAACCATGTTTCAGCTAGAGTTGGCTAAAAGACGTTGCGATCATCTTGTGGTCATTAGTTCAGCCTTGGAGTTAGATAGTGAAAGATTATACACTAGTTCAGCATTAATGATCAAGAACTGTTATCACAGCAACAAAATAATGCAAGAATAAGCAGATATCCTGTATCAGCCAAACAATGGATAGCTGAAGATAGAGGGTATTTAACGGAAATGTTGTTTCTATAATGTCTATAACAATCAAATTAAGAATAATAGTGTATCCATAATAATATTTCATATAAAATGAAACAGTTTCATTGTTTTGCATTTATTTTAACTTAATCTTATATTCTTAGAAAAGCAAATTCAGTTAAAATATTGTCACTTGAAACACAATTTGCAATCCTTAAGAGTAGAGACAAAAATAAATTTTGTCTATAGGTTCATCTGAATAGCCTTGTTTACCCAATATTTTTAAAATTAAAGTTTATTCTTTAAAAAATAAAGACATTACTTAGTGAATAAACACTGTCTTTCCATTTTGTGTAAAAGTTCATGAAAGCAATAAAAATGTTAGTCTTCTTTACTGTATAAACAGTTTTTGGAAAAGCAAATACTGCTCTCTGAATAGGTATCAGTACATTATTGTAATTTATATTCAAGTAATCTATTAAATTTGACCATTCACAAGAATTTTATGAAAGCTATAGTTCTTTGACTTTAAAATATATCTATTAAATTATTGAATTATAATATAAAGTTTTGTCAACTGTTATTAATTTGTGACTAGTTTTTTTTTTGTTTTTTTTTCATCTTAATTCACAAAGACCATAAAGAATAAAGTTTGAACTCACATATTTCCTAAGAGAGTTCATTATTTATTTTCAGTCTGTACCATATGCAGATACTGACAGCCAAAGCATGATGGTCTGAGTGGTGACAATGGAAAGAAATATTAGTCTAAAATTAACAAAATAGATATCAACATCTGCAAAATACTCTTAAGTACCGGATGGTTTTAAACTAGTCATTTAAGTTAACAAAGGCTTATCATTATCACCAGTCTCATTTCCAGGTATGGTCATGGAGTAAGCTGGTCAGGTGCTCACTTGCACAGTAACCCTATGTCTCAGTAGGTATTTCATTACTAGGCAAAATATACCAAGCAGAGCCCCCCCCCCTACACACACACACTCACACACACTCTCTCTCTCTCTCTCTCTCTCTGACCACAGCCAGTGTCCTCCAACTTAGTTTCACCTTGGTCACAAAGACTTGATTCAATCAGGGTAACCCTTCACCCAGCAACATCATATCATCCCCCTGCACCCAATTCTCTGTGCAGATTTAGCCTGCAGCTAGTCAAAATTCATTCTCTCAACTGAACTCCTCACTAGTGAACATTTCAAAACCAGTACATATAGAAGTATCTACATAGTTTAATACCAAATGCAAGGAATGATGAACTAAGGGTTTTGAGTAGGGTAACTAAGAGTACTCATGCTATTTTTGTCTCATATATAACATATCACTCAATAAATACTAGGCCCAACTAATAAAACAACAACTTTTCGGTGAAGCTTCACTTTCTTCATCAACAGTCTCCCTATAGAATGATACTGATTCCAACAGTTCTCTAACAATTTGATGCCTTTTTTGTAGAACAATTCAGTTTCCAATATCACTTCTTCATTGGAGCAAATCTTTTTCTCTGGAGCATTCTTTTGTGGTCTGCAAACAGCCAGTAGTCGCTAGGACCAGATCTGGAGAATAGGGTAGATGCAAAAGCAATTCAAAGTGCAATTCATGTACTTTTGCCATTGTTGTGATCGACTTGTGACACAGTGTGTTGTCTTGGTGAAAATCATTTTTTTTCTTCATTTGTGGCTGTTTTTTGGTGATGTCTTCCTTCAAATGCACCAATAATGATATATAATATTCGCTATTGATGGTTCTTCCTTTATCAAGGAAATCAATGAACAAGATACCTTGCACATCCCAAAATACAGAGGCCAAAAATTTGCCTGCTGATGTTTGCATCTTTGGTTGCTTTTGAGCAGCTTGCACCTGCTGCTGTCTACTCAGCTGACTGCCGATTTGACTCCGGAGGGAAGTGGTGGATCCATGTTTCATCTATTGTCATATATTTATGTAAAAACTTCTTGTTGCATTAAAACAGTAGCAAACAATGCTCTGAATCATCAACCTGTTAATGTTTTTGATTGACTCTGAGCAATCACAGCACTCACTTTGAACACAGCTTTCTCATTGACAACTGTTCATGCAAAAGAGTTCAAATAACACTTATTAAGGCAATGCTTTGCTTGAACAGTATTTTTTCCCATCAGAACACAAAATTCAGATTTTTCCATTGTTTTGAAAATTTGCAACAGTAGCTTTACTTAACTGTAATTTGTAAACTAATAATCCAATTGGGCTCAAATTTTGTCACGTACCCTTTGAAGGTTAGTACTTCATAAAAATCATATGAATTTTTTATTAGTGGTGTCATATATTTGTCAGTCCTGGGATTTATTGAGTGATGTAATAAGTGTCCCTAAATTGCAAATACAAGAATGGGCCAATAAGTCCATAGATTTACTCATCATTAGCTGAATTTTGATCTCAGTGATAAAAAATTCACCATTGAATTAAGTGGGTGGACAAGAAATGAGATTATATTGAAAATATTTCGTGTAAACAAAATCAAAAATAAGGTTATTTATTTTCTATCAAATTGGTCAACATTTAACCACAAATAACAAATTCTGTTGATTTTATGATCATATTATTTTTTTTTTTAATCATATCACCCCAAGCAAGGCAAAAACGCCACTGATGCGCAGGGGGCTACGTGAGAGTGAAAAGATTGGAAAAGAGAAAACCGGAAACCACATCCTAAACAGGAAACAAGGGATGAGCCTCTTCACCTGTTCAATAGACATGGGTGGCAGCATTCAAAGAGTTTTCTAAAGATATACAGCTTGACCATATTGGGAGATATAAAATGTTAGCTTATAGTGACAAATAGCAGAATCCCTTGTAACTCAGGCCACAGTCAAAAGTCAATCACAAAATTTTGTTCATATCTTGCCATAAGGCAAACAAATTTGTTGTCAATTTTTTTCGAAATTTTCTTTGAGAAACTAGAGGTCCATTGTCAGAGTCAAATTATCTTATTTGATTTTTAAACAAAGAAATAAATATATCACCTTTTAGATCTATCAAAATACTTTAAAATGGTAAATAATTTAGCTTTTAAATGAAAAAGCAACTGAGATATTTTAAAATTTGACTATTTCCATAATTCACCTTTTTGGCAAAGGTCAAAAGGTCATATCTCGAAAACCCTTTTGACCTAGAGATGTAAAATAGGTACCATTCAATTCATATTATGAAGCTCTATAATGTACCAAATTTAGAAAAAATCTGTTTTGGGATGATGGTCAGTCACTTGTCAATTTGACACAAAAGTGACATTCCATCATCACCAAGTGGACTCTGTATTTTCACTCGTTGTAATGAATGGGTGTTCTTTCAGGGAGGTCCCATGCTTTGAATGCCTATTGGGACATAAGCTCAACCCAAATTTCAAATGAAACTTTAACAACATTAATCCCTCACTAAAGATGCTGGAAAAATGACTGGGTCTCTGTATCAGACCGAATCAAAAATGGAATACTCCTGCCCACTTTTCATTTTTCAGTATTTTCTAAAAGCATCCTGAATTATTTTCCACCTTAAAACCCTTTTTCCATAAATGAAATCTTGCAAGACTCTCACTGCTCTATTGTTATTTCCAGGGATTTATTAGTTAATGTATTGCCTAAATAAAAAAAAATTCTTGACCTTTTCCAGAGAGATCTGCCACATACACATACATTTACAACTAAATCTAATTATATCAATTGGCCACATAGGAGTATATGCTATTGAATCAGTTTGCACAGCATGGTGGCTTCCATACAACAGCAGTATACATTGAAATTTGTGATTTTATTTTTAATCACTGCCTTGACAATTAAGTATAATTTATAAACTCCCAGGGAAACTTGGGAATAATTCTTGGCTCTGAATGAATTTGGTTCCAACAATGACTCTGATTTTATCCATATGAGTTGTAATTACAATTTATTACAACTTCATCTTTTGCACAGTAATATTTGCATGATCTTTCGCATTTTTTACTATTTTATTGCATTCAACCTGCTATAAAAATGACCAAAACTCTATATTCCTTACTAAAAATTTCTCTACTATATAGCCTCAGCATAATTCAATTAATATATTTTTAAGCTAAAGTTCACTCAATACAAGGCTCAAGTACCACTCAAGGTAGTGGGTTACTGTTAAAAATTATGATGAATAAGAAGTGTCATACAATGAAAGTGTCATAGGAAGTTAAGGGTACAAAGATGTATAAAAATTAGCAGTTGACTTAAAAATATATATGTATGGCTTCAATTTAGGGAGATAGCTTACAAATTAGACTTGCATTTAAACTGCTAAAGTCTGGAAACAAAAGCAGATATTATCTAAAAGCTCAGTAGATTATAAGTTCATGATGAACTGTTGTTATCTATTTCTCTATCTCTATATATACTGCCATCTCCCTCTCTATGTTTCTACCTATCTCTATTTCCCTCCCTGTCTATCTCTCTATCTATACAATAAAGAGCACATGTTAGGATAAAGTTATAGAGAAAATTGACAATAACAGGTCTTCAAATGATGTACATTATAAACTAGCAAAATGTTCATTTACAAGACTAAAATGATCTTTTAAAATTTCTTTAAACAAACCATATTTAAAATAGCTTGATAAATAAAGCATATAAAATAATAAATAACTGCATGTGATGTATTATATGTTTTCCAAAACATTAATCTGTTTTGTTTTTTATTTGTTTTTGTTTTTTTTCTTCACTCTAATACATCTGTTACATTCATAAATAGTTGCTTTTGAAGCACTGGAATATTTCTTCTTTTTTTTTTTTTTCAGCTGTCACTATAAAAATAAATAATACTTCCTACTGTATTACCACAATGTTAGTATACCAGAAAATTATATTCAGTTTTTATAAATAATTATTTTGGGCATATCATTTGTCTATCCAAAACCTGACCATTAAAGCAATGATTAGAGTTTGATATTAATCTTTTTATGAAGTGTCATTTTATAAATTACAGTGTATAAACAGATGCAAATTATTTAATGATGTCAGAGACCTCTTTCATACCTAACCTGCTACCTCTCAATTAATTGAAACATAATTGCTTGTTGGTAAAGAATTCTCAGACATCTTGGCTGGCAGTTCTTTGGCTTGGTCTATAAAAGCTTGTTTTCAACTGAACTGCTAACCTAAACCTCTGTGTTTAAACAGCAGAACATCAACAAGCTTGATGGAGTCATTGACTCTTTAAACAGTGATTAATTAAGAATTGCAAAAGAATTTCTTTCAGTAAAATACAGTAAGAATGCAAGTTGAGAGAATTTCCCAGATTGTCGTTTGCTTTGTTAATAGCAATAAGACTTGGAAACTGATTGAAAGACAAGGATTAATAGCTGTTAGTCACAACAATGAACTTATTACCATGTCCGACTTGATACTTACTTGTCTTATTTTCTGTCTCAGATCAAATGTCCATTTTTAATATTAAAGGATCACAACCTAGCTGATACACATGTTCCTTCCTCTATATTCATAGTCATCTACATAGATCCCACAATATTGATTGATTTGTATTCGATAGCTTAACCCATGCGAGGTTATAAAGCCAGTTTTTTTTTTTAATAATGATTTCAGTGACACAAGTCTTACAAATTAACCCATAGCTGGAGGAGAAGAGGTGGATTCAGCCCTTTCCCAAGGAAGTGAATATAAGGAACCCAATGGAACTTGGCTCTCAGATTAAAAATTCAAAGCCATTATCCATTACACCATCCACACATTCAATATTACAGCACCTAGTATTCCTAAGTGGTCACCCTGCAAGGTACCAACAAGGCTCAATTTTGCTTAACTTAGACCATTTTTTTCTTTAAAGTAGTTGAATAGCAGTCTTGCTAACCACATTTTTTTACATGGGTAAGTTGATTAATCAATGTATTTGCTTCAATAGTTTATAGATAAAGTCTTTTGAATTTTTAGTTATCTATTAACTATTGTTCTACCCCACTTTTTTTTTCTTTTAATATTGAGCACTTTTACAAAAATTTGTTCATCTAAACTCCAGTAATTTATTGTTAGGTGTTAATATTTTTTAATCATTTCACTCCAAATGAGGTAATGAAGTCACTAAGATGCAAGAGATTAGTAAATGTGAAAGAATATGAAAAATAAGAAAAATATTATAAAGGAGAGAGAACAATAAAAGAATAGGAATTGATACAGAAGATAATTGATATTGCATTTAAACTTTTTAAGATCAAAGTTAACTGGAAAACTGGAAGAGTGGTCCACAAGCAAGAAGTGTTAGTGAAGAAACTGTTAGCTTAAAACTTAGTTATATCTATCAATTGCAACTGTAAAATGATGAGACCTAGCTGCCAATCTAGTACTGTGCTTAAATTTATAATGTTGAAGTACCAAAGACGAAGCTCATCAGAACAATTACCATGAAAATATTTGTAGAAAAGGCACAAGAAAGCTACACTATGGCAGTGGTAAAGTGACTGAAGTCAAAGTGCCAGGTCAGGACCTATAGCATTGCAGATTCTTTAGACTTTTTCTAGATTCTCTAAATATATAGTAGAAGCACCAGATCAGATGTGATAGCAATAGTCAATGGATGGACAAATGGTCAATCTATAAGTTTGTAAGATAGATTCTGACAATTGTCTAGTATGATACTGTAAACCAACTTTCCTAGCAGCAGACTTATCAAATGATTCTTTATAATCTTTTCACTGAAAATGTTAACTCGAGAAGGTTCAATTAGTCTCCTTAAGGATAGCATCAGCCATACTAATGGAAGGCAAAAAAAAGCTTCTCAAAGACATTTTTAAAAAAGCAGTTTTGTTTTGGAGATGTTGAAATTCAGAAGCATATTATAATTTCCTTATGCTTGAATATAAAATATCTGTACTTAGATTAAATAAAGAAGTTACTGTCAGTTATAAAATATTATGTAAAACATCACTCAATAAGTCCTGGACCTGACATATAGATGGTGCCACTAATAAAAAATCCATATAAAGGCACATGACAAAAATCTGAATTTCATGTGTTGAAAAAGCATTGCTTTCTGATGGGAAAAAATACTGTTCAAGCAAAGCAATGGCTTGATAAGTGTTATTTAGACTCTGCTCCATCAGAAACAACATTTAAGATGCAGTTGTACAGACACAAATGATGCTGAACACTCAGGTTGCCCAAAATTGGCAGTTGTCCCAGAAAATGCCAAAAAAATCCACAAACTCCTTTTGGCCAATCGTAAATTAAAGTTGTGTGAGATAGCAGAGGAGTTGAACATATCAAAAAGCAATATAGTCACCATTTTGCATGAACATTTGTCAATGAGAAAGCTGTGTTCAAAGTGGGTACTGCGTTTACTCACAGTTGATCAACAACAACAACAACGCATCAATGATTCAGAGCATTGTTTGCAACTGTTTCAACACAACAAGAAGTTTTTGCATATTTCTGTGACAATGGATGAAACCTGGATCCACCACTTCTCTACCGGAGTCAAAAACCAGCAGTCATTTGAGTGGGCAGCAGCAGCAGCAGGTGAAAGCCATCCAAAACAACCAAAGATGCAAACATCAGAAGGCAAGGTTTTGGTCTCTGTAATTTGAGATGCACAAGGTATTTTGTTCATTGATTACCTTGAGAATGAAAGAGCCATCAATAGCAAATATTATATAGTATTATTGGTGCATTTGCACAGAGAGTTACAAGGAAAAAAGAAAAAAATGGTATAGGGGATGTTGAAGAAAGGGTAAGAGAGAGGTGAAAGTCAAGGAAATAGAAGATGGCAAATGACATTGCACATAATCCTTTGAGATTGTAGCTATTAGGGAAGCAAGTATGGGGGTGGGAAAAGTTCCACTGACAGGAAGTGCAAGAAAAGAAACTGAGAGACAAGAAGTGGTGGTTACATTTATCTATTTTGATGGTAAAAGGGTGGGACTTAGTTGCCAGTCTAGTTGAATGAATAAATTCATGAGGGTAAGGCACCAGGGAATTAAGCTTGTCAAAGTAGGAGCCCTGAAAATTCTGATGTAAAAATGGATGTTAGATTCACTATGAAAAACATTGTGGTGGTGGGGATGCAAAACAAAACTAAGTAACAAAAGGTTTTTTTGTTTTTTTATGGGCATAGATATATAATAATGTGTCTGTAGCTAAATTGTTTTTATTTTGTCATTTAATTAAAACATTAGACAATCACTAGATTGTTTCCAGTTGGTCTTCTGTTTTGGCAGTGTCATTGGCATTACTGAAGAATGCGGTCAATATTTACCATTTTTGTTTGCAGTCACAGCTTAATGTTCCTCTTAACTTTGGTAGCTAAATATTAGCTGTCTTTTAATTTATATTATATCATGATATTATTAGATATTTTACTTCAAAGTTGTTGTTTTTTTTTGTTAATTTTATGACTATAATTAGTAATTCACTTTAACTCTGTCCTCAAATGTCACTATTAACTGTTTTACGATCAATGTGTAAAAAGGTCTAAAACTGAAACCATTATTTGCAAATGACTGGAATTTCAGTCATTGCTGTTTTATGGATTAACTGAATGAAGAAAATTTCTATCAGTCATGTATACTTTGAACCGCCTTCATCATATAATTTAATGCACATGATGAAAATTTATTTTCAAAAGTTACCGCTACCTTTAGAAAATGACAAGTTAGCTTCTTCGACACTTGATGGGTTGAAGTAGTTGCATGTTTTGTGAGTGTTAAATTCTCTAAGCACTCTTTCTTCATTATATTTTCCAGAAATTTTAGCTATCTCTTTTCGATTGTGAATATCTGTTTCATTGTTTCTATTTTCCTTACTTCCTCTTTAATCATTTTTTGTCCATGATGTTTTAGATATGGTTCTATTGACAGAGACTATGTTGTTTAAATTTCCTTCATCTGAGAGAGTATTGTTCAGCATTTACTGCCAAATAGGACTGATATTATATTGCAGTTTAGTACTCTTTCCTTTGTTTTTGACAAGATTTTCTTATTTCAATAATTTGTTGCTTTATTTCATTACTCTTATGTACCTTTGAATTTCTTGACTTTTTTCTATCATCTGTTATGACACTGACCAAATAGTTAAATTTTTGTGTTATCATTAACAAGTATCATTTATATTATTATAATTATGCAATTAAAACCATCATTAGGGGATTTTTTTTGTTGCGGAGGGTTACAAGTATTTTGGATTTTACAAATTAAAATGAAATATGAAAGCTTTCTCACTTACCTAGATGTTTGCTTATGAACTTGAGCCAAGCATTTTTTTGCCAAAACTAGGAAACTTATTTTTTTATGAGCAACAGTATCTACCCCAAAAATAAAATAGTACCCAAATGACTTGTAAAATGTGGTTGCCACTTGAGTTTGTTAATATAGATATTAAAGACTAGAGAGAGAGAGGGGGAAAAAAATGAATGTTTCCAGATTAAGTTTTTCTTAAATCTAAAAATCATAATTATATGGTCAATAAATGCATCTACAACAAACATATTTTTCATGTTCCTTTCAGAAAAAAAATACTATTATGTTAATAATAGTTATCACTCTCTCTCTTTCTATCTATCTGACCTTTTTGGTTGTATTTAAGTTCATTCATTTTTTTCTCTCTTTTTTATTTTTTTCTTATTCATTTCTTTCTTTCTTCCTACAGAAGCTAAAACATATATGCTTATAGGATGTGGATGTAATTATATATATATATATATATATATATAAAATTTTAAACTCACAAACAGCAAAGCTTAATTGATATATGAAAAAGAACTACAAAATAGAAATTTTTAAAAATTGTGATATGATCATATTTTGTTTTGGCTTCTATTGGAAATTCAATTTGCAGTGATTGGACACCACCTATTAACTTTATTAAAATGTAGCAAAAAAAGTGATGTTCATGATCTGGAGTGCTTAATCTATGGTAATATTAAAATTGACAAAAATGATTACTTCTGGTCACAGTTTCTATTGTACAATTTCTATAAAATTATATTTATCTCTTTCCTATGTTTATCATTATTACAAATATAACTTTGTCTTAAAGTAAATATTTAAAAATCACTAATAAATTTGATCAAAATATTGTTCTGTAAGTAATTCTAGGTTTTTAAAGATAAGAAAAACAATTTAAAGAAATTTTTCTTAAATTTTAGAAATTTAATTGTTTTAAAGAAAAATAAAATTTAACCTAATTCTTGTAGCTGGAGAAAAATAATTTGTTTCAATTTTTGAGAATAGAGGTGGTGCTGAAAAAATTTCAATATGACCCACTTGCCAGATGATAGCATCAAATTATTTTAATCCTTTTGGTTGAGTTGAAAAATGTTCAACTTTCCTCTTTAAATAAAAATGTATATTTCATATACAAGCAGTAAAGTAAAATAATGCATTATCTTTAATCAATAAATTACATTAAATTAAATAAACTCGATTATCTTTCTTTTTCTTGTTTTTCTTTTTTAAGTGGGACATGTTTAGTAGATTTGTTATTGACATCAATAGTCACTGTTCAAAACATGGATTTCAAATACTAGTTTCTCAGTAGAAGCACATGAGCCTTTTTTTTTAATTTTATTTATTTTATATGGCCTTGTTTGTTCAAATGTGCTTCTACAGAACGATACTATGGACCAGACATGTGAGCAGCAATGAGGTTTTGGAGAGAATGAAAATGAAAAGGAAACTTTTACTTAAAATCAAGAAAAGACAGCTGAAATTTCTGGGACATGTAATGATCAAGGAAGGTTTGGAGAATCTGATACTCACAGGAAGGATAGAGGGAAAGAGAGATGAAGAAACAATGTGTGACATACTTAATGGGCTTAAGCAAATCAAGGGCAGAGAAGGGTTTGGGAGAAATATCAAAACAAATGGTATTATAAGCTACAACTGATAGGCAAATATGGCCCTCCACATATTTCTATGTCCTGAAGAGACACAGCACATAAAAGATATAGGCTTATGCCATTTTAAGCCATACTTAGTGAGTAACTATACTTATCCATAAGGAATTTTGCATTTAAAAAAATACCAACCAGTCAATTGCAGTTCAAACCTGAAAGAAATGTTACCTTTAAGTAAATATTTGCTTTTTCATATGCATTGAACACAGAAAGCTGTGTTCAAATTCCAGCTGAATTTGCTGCATTCACTTATGCTCAAATACCCTTGAGAAAAGTTTTAATCCATTGCTTCTCCCTCCAGCTATTGTTTAAATAGCAGGAAAGATTTGGTTCTATAGCCTTGGTTGGCAACCAGTCTACTGCAGAAAAGAATGGCAACCTACTGTAAGAAAATCTTCTGCTCAGTCAGCCATGTTACAAAAGAGACATGGACACCCCAGCACGTATCACATATGGCACTTAACTGTCTGACATATGCATTAGACTCCACTAAGGTATATAAGGTTACAACTCTTGGCAGTACTAGGTTCTGCTACTGTGGTTTTCATAGCAGGTAAGCTTTTACAGGATAAAATTGCTAGTCCCATACCCAACCAGTTTTGTACCCAGTTTTTGCTTGCAGAACCTGGTGTTCCCAAACAGTCCTCTAAGTACTGAGTAGATTTGACACTAGTTAATCTCAGAGATCAAGCTAGAACCTGTATTTCAGTGTTATTTGATTGTAAAACATTATAGACTGACAGATGGTAATTGAATGACAAATTAATAAAAATTATGTTTTTCTTTGAAAGGATATCTTCAGAGTAAATGTTTTATTGATGGAATCATATATTCTCATATTCATTAGAGTTACTTAAAATAATTTTAAAATATCTGCTTGACTGTAGAAAACTCATTTTCATGATAGTGTCTCATGATCGCTTGATTTAGCCAATTCCTTGAGGTTCCTGCCAAGTTACATGAAAGTCTTTCAAGAAAAAAAAATAGTTATGTTTGCCAATAGCATGTTGTTCTATCACCATGTAAACCAGATACCACCAATTTAAAATTTACTACACTATTTAGCCCAATGTTTTTATTTCTATTTCATGATTTTTCTTTTCTTTTTTCCCCCAGTCTCCAAATGACATCAATTGGTGCTACCATTTTTGGCTTTATATTGACTCCACCTTTCTACACCAGTTTTTCAGTATTATCTTTCTTTTCCTTCTTTTTGTGTTTGACTTTGTTTATTCATTCTCCTGCCTTTCATATATTTTTGTTTCTCATACTGAAATGCAAACTCAATTATGAGATGTAATATTTGCATCTAATGCCAACAAGTCTGTGATATCATCCTTTTAAAATTCTGACTGCTATTTATCTATCAAAACCATTTTTACCTCCTACTTTGCATATTATTTACATGGATAATTATTGTTTTGCTTAAATGTTTCAACCTAACCATATATAAATCTTACAAATGCTTTACTGATTACTTTTAAACATTTTTCAGAAAACTTTGACCATCTAAAAACAGGTTTGTTTTTAAACATTTGATATAAATTACAGTGAGACTTATTAGTGTTTGTTTTGTAGGATCCTAAAACCACAAAACCAATTCTCATAATTTCTGCTTTTTTTCTTTTAAGTTATTGATTAGTTGTATTCTGAGCTAGAGCTGCTTAATCTACACTTTCCAGTATTGATAGTTCAAAATCATTTCAATTGATTGTTGAGGAAAACTTGTTTCCCATTTTGCAGCCTCTTTCTCACAGATCCAATATTGCAAGCCTATTGCTATTGTCGCTATTTTCATGACAACTATTCAGAAGAACTTCATCCTTTAGTTCCACCAGTTCAGACCTTTATAGCTAAGATATGACATGCTACTTCCATGGACTTGAATCACCCTCATTTCCACCATATTTTAAATGTAAAAAAAAACAAAAAAAAAAACAAATTAATTCAGTTTTTCACAAGAACTGCTTTTTTGAAATCAACAATGTTAATCTCTTCAAGTCAATTTTGTTTATGTGCTGTGTCTCTTCAGGACATAGGCAAACATGGCCCTCCACATCTTTCTATCTAAATTTATTTATAAATGGAACTTTGTCTGTCTGTGTGTGTGTGTGTGTGTGTTACCTATAGACTCCGAAACGGTTGAACCAATTTTCTTGAAAATTTACACAGTTGTACTCTAAGTTACCCCCGATAAATATTGAAAATCAATAATCGAAAAAATCAAGTTATAGAAGCAGTGGTCCGATTTTAATCAAATTTGATATACTCATAGACAAAGACATAAACGGTATTCAGCAGTTTGAAGGTTGCAGTTCTGACAATAGTGCAGAAAATCGATTATATATATAAAAGGCACGGCTTGTGTGTGTGTCTGTTTATCTGCCTGTATGTCTGTATTTTTTCAACCCTTTTATTTTAGTTTTTGCTTCGGGTTTGGCTCTAAGTAGGTATAATTGTAGTTTTTAGTCTTAACTATGATCCCATTTACACAGAGGACTTATTTAGCCTTCAAAATTCAGTTTACGGTGAAAAAAAACTGATTTGATATCGATACCAGGAAATCAAAATTTGACTTATATCCATTCATTTTTCCTTCAGCCTATGGTTTTGCTTTAACTGGAAACAACTATTGCTTTTTAGTCTTTCGTGCAAACATCCAAAGAGTCTGAGCTCCAGGACCATGGATTAGTTTTAAAACTTTCATTACACCCGAGCAACGCCAGGCTATACTGCTAGTATCCTCATAATTTTAACTTTCTACCACCTCTTTCAGGTATATCATACATCTCATTCATCATAACCATTTTAACAGTAACCTACTTTGGGTGGCTCTCAAACCTTGCATTAAGTGTACTTTAATAGTAAATTACAAAGCAATAAAAATAGTGTTCATCTTTTTTTTTCTTTTTCTTTTTTTTTTTTTTTTAAATCATTTCACCCCTAAGTAAGGTAATAAAGCTATTAGGATGCAAGGAATTACTGAATGTTAGAATATATGAGAAAAAAACACTATTAACGAGAACAATAAAAAAACAAGAATTGAGAAGACAGAAGATGATGATTGATAAAGCATTTCAATTTTTGAAAATCAAAATTAACTGAGAAGCCAGAAGAAGTTCACAAGTAAGAAGCATGCTAGAAGAAACTGTTAGCATAGAACTTATGGTTACATCTAGTCATTTCAAATGTAAAATGATGAGACCTTGCTGCAAATCTAGTTAGAATTAATTTAAAGAGGTTAACTTAAATGCTGATTTTTCTCTTGTTTATCTTTCACTTATACAATATTACTCACTTTTTGTCCCACATTTCTGTACAAATACATTGAGTTTAAGATTTTGGACAAGGTTTTCTATTAGTAATGAAAACAATATTTTCTACAAGCAAATGTATTTGATTGATATAAAATGTGCCTTTTTTTCACAGTGTTATGGAAATCATAAAAATTCCTTTTCAGGTTTAATCAATTCTTTATTGCTTATTCATGTACACTCTAAAATTTGTTGTGATAAATTTATTTTAGTGACAAATCATGGCTGAATATAGGATCCACATTTGATATTGTTTATTTCTTAATTTGAGAAAAATGAATCAACTGGTCACTGAAACTTATAATGATGCAGTAGGCACAAGCATGTGTCAGGAATGGTTTGCAAAGTTCATAAAAGATTTTGAATTCTCTGGAACCCTTTAGAACTTGAAAACTGATGATGGATTGGAACTTTTGAAGGAAGAAGAAACAGAAAAATGAGACAAATCTGTCAACTCATTTAAAAATATATTAGGGCATAAAAGATTTTTTAAAGCCAAAAAATATAATTTGATTGAATAATAATACTATTATGAATAACATTTTAAGCCAAAAATGTTTTTAAACTTTTCCATCAATATAATATATAACTAGTGTCATTTTATTAAAATAAACATTTCTAATCTGATCTTCTAATTCTAATTTGTTTATTGATACATTATTTTATTTTTATTTTCAGGTGGCTATAAAAATCATTGACAAAACTCATTTGGACCGGGAAAATCTCAACAAAATTATACGGGAAATACAAATTATGAAATTATTACGGCATCCACACATTATTCGTCTTTATCAAGTTGGTATTTTATGTTCTATTCTAATAACATTAATTTGCATTTTTGTAACTGTGACACTGTTTCAATTGGGTTAACATTTTTGCATCAATTACTTAATTAAAAATCTCATGTTATCTGTTTTTATTTAGCATAAAGTTAAACTTATTTTCTGTGTTTTTTATATATATATATATATATATATATATATAAAATCAACCTTTTCCTGTGTATGTGTGTTTTTTGTTTGTTTGTTTTTTTTATTTAATTTACTTTTTTAGAACAAAATATATCCACTTATAAGTATTAGTATAAGCAATCTTAAGGAAGATTTTCACACGGACTCGTTTTTATTCATCAATATTGGTAATTCCTGTTTCCTAATTTATGGTAGGAAGGCCCTAAATTGATGTCTCAAGATCCATAAGTACCAGAAACCTTCATTTTAACCTATTTAATTATTTATTTTTTCAACATCATCCTTCTCCTTCAAAATCTAATGTTGTTCACTAAAAAAGAGTTAATGCAAAATTTATATGAAATAATTTGCACATATTCTTTCATGGAATCTGATCCCCATCAGATTTCTCTTTAATGAGAGATTTAATGTATGTGAAGCCATAAAAAATTCATTACTAACCCAAATCATCATTTTATCAAATCCAAAAGGTCTGTCAGATAATGGATATTATTGTTCCCCTGAGCAACCATCAGTAAAAATAGTAGGAGGAAGAGGTGGGGGGTCAATGAATAAACAGAAGAAACTAAAGTTACTTTACTTTCTACTGTTCAGGCATTTATTGACGCTCCCCCCACCCTTTTTTTTTTTTTTAACTTGAGACAATTATACAAGCCTGCTAGTTATATACAGTCATACAATGCATGTGTACCTTGTAGTATTTTCTGTATTACCTATGACATACAAATGTTGCACCAATAAAAGCTAATGCTGAGGATACATAAAAGTGTCATTCTTTATAGTTCTATAAATTTTATTTATGAAAATAAAGCATAAGTAGCTTTTTTTTTTTAACTTTTATATTGAAATTTTCTATTGGTAACTTTAATAATAATTGATGAATTGTATCAGGGTTCGAATATCCAAGGCAACAGTGAATGTGTTAAAAAAGAATTTTAACATCAAATTTCAAGATAAGTGAACATACAGAGAAAAAACATCTTTTTCATGAGTCAAATAAAATTAATTTTGATGTTATCATCTATGTTTATATTAGTACTTTGTTTCTGATCTTATATATATATATAATTAGTATAAAATTTGCCACTCAGCTGATTGATGATACTATATACAAGTATAGGGTACATATGGATGGAATAATATTCCGTATCCAAAGAAACACTATTCTTAAAAAAAGTGCGCAATACAAAGTAGAGCTAATAATATTTATTCAGATATTATAATATGAGTATGTTATAATATCACTACAAAAGTAGCTATTTCGTTTCGACATTTCTTGTGTCTTATCTAGTGATTCGGTTTATTTCAAGTTAAAGGGTTTTAAAAGGCTAAAAACAAGCAAAACCCCTTTAATCAGGGAGGCATTGTTGTATAGACAGTGTGAACCAATCCGAATAAAGTAACTTCTAATTTGGAGAATATGTGAGCAGGCTCAAAAATAATGTATTAATATTTGATTAAATTGAGATCAGCATTATTAATTGACTATTATATTCACTTTATTATTATTGCGAATTTTAAAAAAATTTAAACCTACAAACATTGACACATGGACAAATAGACCAGTATACACACATACACTGACAAGCAGACACATATACAGATTAATACACACATGCATATATACATACACAAATTTCGAAATTTTGTTTTTATCGACGTGTCAATTTATCTGTTAAATTTTAAAGCTCTATTTGGAAACAGACTGAACCGCCACAATATTGGATACAGTAAGAGCGAATTCATAACATGACTAGCCTTGAATGAATGAGGTCATGGCAGATACAATCATATTTCAGTGCATGAACACATAATTAGATATATATACTCACGCAAATAAAAAACGTACACGACTAAAAACTCCACAGATCATCATATACTAAAAAAATATATATATAACCACATATTTTTTTCGCATGTGAATGAAATTGGTGAGATCACTTTGTTTGAGGAGTCATCGATGGTTGTGCTAGCTCAAAGTCAAAAGTCATCGTGACTGAGGGTTCGAGCATCCTGTTTTTATAACGCGCTCTCTGCCAGGAACTGTAACTGAGGTTTGCTCAGCATAGTTGAAGTATAAACTACAGGTGGGCTCTGTATGTGTTGAACCAACACGTGTGCCTGAACAGGTGTCTACAATGAGGATTAGCTAGCCGCCCTAGTAGATGAGTATCCTCGAATACGAGTAGCCAGGCATTTTATATATATATATATATATATATATATATATATATATACACACACACACACTTAAGAAGGAGGACATGGTGAAAAATAACAAACTATAAAATAAACAGTTTTTATGATATCGCTTCCAAAAAAAAAACAAAAAGAGTAAGAGGATAACAAAAAAGATCTGCTTAAAAAAATAGAGAAAAGGCCAAGTCATGGAATATTATTAAGCAAAAAAAAATTAATGCAGTTAATAAACTTATAAAACTTAGATGATGTTTATTTTTATTAAATATGAGGGAAGGTTTCATATGTCCTCAAATAAAAATGTTAGTTTCTCATCTTTGTAATTCTGATATGATTTGCTTTTTTCTCTTTCGGCTGAACTTTATTTATATCCTTCTATATTTCAACATTTATTACCAGTATTTTCTAACTTAGTTGTTTTACCATCAACAAATTTGTTTCTGATTCTATGAATCTTTATATTTTGTTTCTTAACTCATATCTCACCAGAGCATCAGCAATTACTTTTGTATAACCAGCAGCAAAGAAAGGAAGTTTTCTGTTTGGATTTTATTTTTTTTTTTTTTTTTTTTTTTTTTTTTTTTTAAGACAAAACTATAAATTATCAAATTTCATCCATATAAAAATATTCCTTGGAAAATTGATTACTGATTTTTACATAATGTTTACATTAACCTATTGTTTCAAAAATTGCTTTTAGCCACAAATTAATCTGTTATTTTTACATTTTTAAAGAATTATAGTTTTGTAGTTTCTTTTCTTGAACTTTAATTTTTTTTCTCTGTAACTTTTGGTTGAAAGTTGGTAACTTTTCTAATTTAATGTTTTTTCTTTATTTTCCCTATAAAATTTAATCTTCCATATTTATATGTTTATTACTTTTTCTGCTTTCTCATATTCAGAAATTTATTGTCTAAATTAACCGAGTCTTAATTCCTTCTTTAAGAATCTTGAACTAAGATTGTACCAAATTTATGCAAACCAGTCTTGTTATAAAGTTGAATGCCATCATCTGTTTCTTTTATACTTAGAGATATACTCTATTTGACAGTATATCTGATGCACATTTGAAATAAAACTGCAAATATAATACTATATCCAATGCACTGTTATTATGGCAATGAAACTGAGCTTTTTCAGCCAGAAAATTATTAAACTTTCATAAATGTAAAATTGTAAATGCAATTAATATCTGTTATTCACTTTCAATCAAATAAACAAAAAAAGGTAAAGTTTAACAAATACATTTAAAAGAAAAATGGTGTGTGTCAAAAGGACAGTTTCTCTCTTGACTCTGCAATTATTGTATAACATCTTTGCAAAAAAAAAGGCTATTTTTAGAATTTTAATAAAACCCAAACATATGAAACTGAATTCATGCATTTTCTTTTTTTCTAGAGAATTGATGATAAAAATATTAAACACTATTAGATTGTTTATTTTTAAGATTATAAAAATATATGAACTAAATAAAATCCAATACTTATCATTTACCATATTATAAGAAAATAACTATGAAAACAATTTTTTGTTATTGACAATTATTTTAATTCAAAATTTTCTTGACAATTCTCCAAAAATAGCAAATGAGTAAATTCAGTATCATTAAAAATAGTTTTTTTTTTTTTTTCAATTGCAGAGAGACTATACAGTAACAGTAGTGTCAAAAGGAACACTTTCCTTTTGATACACACTTTTTTAATGGGTACATTTGTTAAACTTTGCCTAAAAATAAATCCATAGTCACATTAGATATACACTGATGTCCTCAGTGCTTTGTGAAGTTCAAGAAAAGTGAGTTTGACTTGAAGGACAAACTACAGAGCAGCAGACCAGAAGAATTTGAAAGTTATCACTTGTAAGTTTTTTGAACATTGGACTTAGCTGAAAAAACTTGGTTTTGATTACTCAAAAGCTGTAAATCATTTGCAAAGGAAAAGTCAGAAACTAAAGAAAATAGATTCTACTTTTATCCACGGCAACATTGAATGTATTAAAAAAAGAGCAAGTTTCATCAAGATGAGTGAACTTAAAAATAAAATTAACCTTGTTATTGTGGCCTAATGAGAATATTGGCAAAACAGAAAAATGTTTGTTAGATTAGAAAAATGTATTTCATTTTACACACACACACGAAACAATGTATGCACACTTCATGAAAGGAAAAACTTGTCTTTCATAGTTCTGTCAAATTACAATAACATTGTTCACCATTAGTGCAATAGATGACAATTGGTGACCATTGGACAAGAAATTGAGACACTTTGGCCAATGTTGCCCAAGCAGAAATATGTCATACTAATAAATGTTTGGAAGCTAAAGGCCACTATTTTGAGTATCTCTTGTGATTGTAGAGTCCAAAATTAATTCTCCTGAATCAATGTCTTATTACAATATCTATACAAGTTTTTTCCTTTCTTGATGTATGTATACTTTTTTTTTTTTTTTTTTTTTTTTTTTTTTAGTGGACTCATAATAGGATATATATTGAAAATAGAAAAGGGGGTTGTTCCAATGAGAGAAATTGGTATAGATGGAAAAAGTGCAAGAAACTGTTAACATTTAGTTTAAAGTATAGATTCATTATTATTATTACTTTTTGTATAATAAATTAAGTGTCCATAACGGTATTTGTGTCACTACATGTGTTTAAAAGCCAAAGTTGACACACTTCAGGTGAATAAATTTGTGACTTTACATATTGAGATCCGGCCATCAGAAAGACAGCCAAAAATACTCTGTGTGTATGTGTGTGTATATATATATATATATATATATAAGTGGTTGGTGAGCAGGTCAGAAAGTTCATATGCATGTTCATTTGTTGATTTTTTTTTTTTTTTTTTTTCACACTGACTTGTTAATAGCTTCTGTTTTGGGAATCATTCACCTTTCATTAGGCAGAAAAATTTTTTACACTGACTTGCAAAATTTGATTTTGTTTTTTTTCTTCAAAGCTGTTTTCAGCAATTTTGATTCAATTCTAGGCGGTCATCAATTTCTGTTTATATATATATATATATATATATATATATATATATATATATGCCAATAACAGAAAATTGTAGATTTCCCAACACTTACACCAATGTATTAGAGGTAAATTCAGAGTAATGTCTAACAAAGTACAGACTATAAAACACTCATGATGAAGGAAGAAATATTTATAAAAAAAAATACAAGCTTTCCTTAAAAAAAAAAAAACAACATGCAAAAGACTAACACACACACACACACTAAATTCAAAATACAAATGCGCTTTATATTAAAAAAACAAAATTTGCAAAAAATAGTCATTTTGGATTCCAAAAACAACAAACAGAACTTGATGACCCCCTATCATTTCTTATCACTAAAAGGTAGAATGGCACCTGAAATTGAATCAAAATCACTGAAAACAATTTTGAAGAAAAAGACGAAATCCAATTTTGCAAGTCAATGTAAAACAAATAAAAATTTTCTAGCTAATGAAAAGTGAACATGCACGAATATGAACTTTCTGACCTGCTCACAAACCACTTATATACAGTGTTTTCGGCCATTTGAAAGACAAACTGATCTAAATATGTAAAGTCACAAATTTATTTGCCTGAAGAGTCAACTTTGTGATTCTAATCACATGTAGCAATACAAATACCATTATGGACATTTAATGTGTTATACAAAAAGCAAGTAATATTAATAACAATAAATCTAAATGTTAATGGCTTCTAACACTTTTTTCATACACACACACGCGCACTAGCAGTAAGTGCCTGGTGTTGTATGGGATGAGAAGTGTAAGAATTCTTATGGGCAATTTAAGCATTAATGTTTGTATGAAGAAATGTACCACTATGCAGAAGGAGGATTGTTAGCAGTGCCTATTTGTAGCGCTGATAGGTGCAACTTCAGCCAAATGAGTAGGAAGAAATGGGGTTGGGTAAATATTGGAGGTTTGCTTCTGGGTTGGCTGCACAAAATGAATGTTTTGCTTGAATAGATTTGCAAGGGGTATTTAAGTTTTGAAACAAATCAGATGAAAAATGTGGAACTGTATGTTAACAGAAATCAGTGAAGATATATACACACACACTTTTGTTTTTATATATATATATATATATCCGAAAAAAGTATCTTGAAGGAAAATCCCAAACGGATCCTATTAGTTTTAATTATTAAGAATTGAATATTAAAACTGCTCCAGCCAAACGGCTTTATATAATTAAATTTATTTACAGAGCCAGTATTAATTATATATATATTATAAATTATACTTTAGAATATGTTCAAGTTACAATCTACTACACAGTGTACATTTTGTTTCGACATTGAAAGGACAATGTTTCATCAGGTAGTAAACACAATTTTTGAAAAGAGAGGAAAATTCACTTCCTTATGTTGATAATTTTTTTTTATTTTGTGTGTGTGTATGTGTGAGGTAAAGGGGGTAGGGAAATGAGAAACCCAATTGGGGAATCATAAAAGTGACATAGAGGAAATAAAAAACAAAAGCAGGAAAACAGGAGAGAAAGAGAAAGAACTAAAGAGACATGATGAAAGACTCAAAGACACCAGGTTTAAAGTAAGAAGTAAAATATAGTCTTATACAACCTTTGATGACCTGGCATCTGAGATTAACAAAGAGAAAAAAGTAAGAAAATGCATAGAGGAGGGAAGAAAGTGAGAGAAAAAAAAAATATATATATATATATATATAATGGAAAACTCAACACATCATTTAGATTGAGTTTTCCTTTATAAATATATTGCTCTGAATAACATCCATTCAGCCTCTCTATACAGATATTTAAGTTGATTTTGTTGGATTATCCTTGCCGTTTACGAACTTGACATCTTTCTCTTTTCACTCTTTTTTCTTTTTTTTTCAATTGGAGTATATAGACTAAACTATCGCCTAGTTCACACTCCACCCACATCTGTTGAACAGGTGAAGAGGTTCATCCCTTGTTTCCGGCTTTCTCTTTTCCAATCTTTTCACTCTTACATAGCCCCCTGCACATCAGTGGCATTACCACCTTGCTCGGGGTGATATGATTAAAATATATATATATATATATATATATATATAATCATGTACTACTCAAAACATTATTTTGTAGATGGACATGTTTGAGGATTATTTTTTTGTAGGAGGATTATAGTGTTATTTAAAAAGAAAATGTGGTCTCCAGCAATGTTCAAACCTGCATCTCACCACTTTGTAGGAAGAGGGATGCAGGTTCCAAACTACTGGAAAATACCTTTCCTTTATTCAGTCTAAAGAATGTACAGGCTGAGTAGACCTAATTTACACTGTTCAAAAGACAGCACATCTACTCAAGCATTGTTAACCACAATATGGCTTTAATAGAATATTAATATTGGATAAAAACTCCATTGATTGCTTTTTATAAATAAATTTTAGTTGAGAAGATTGATAAAAATATATTAAATCTAAATATCATGTAACATTAATAGTTTAAATTGTCATGATAAATCATTGGTCAATGTCTCATTATCCACAATTCATTTCTTGCCAATTTTGGAAGACTAAGTGAAGATGAACAGTGAGTTCACTGAAATAATCTGAAGCATCAAATATCATAGGTGGATCCAGGAGAACATGAACAACAAATCATAGCATCATTTTAAATAATAATAAAAGTTATTTATTTGTACTTTGTAAGATATGAAAAGCATAATGTATTATGAATCGTTGAAGGCTGATGAAATTCTTACTGCAGAACATTATTGAAGTTTGATTTAAAGAAAAAAATCAAGTGGCTCTCAAAGAACAGATTACTAAGTTATATTACTGTAATGTTTTGCCTTGTCAGTTAAACAAAACAAAAAGGACACATGGCCCAGTGGATATAATTGGTTAGTTCCAGTGACTTGACCCAAAGAGTTGTGAGTTCAATATCAAGCTAGAGCAGTAATGAACAAGTAACTTAGAGTCAGGTTAAAAGGACATAACTCATGGCTACCAGAAAAGGCTTCACGCAAGGAATGAGAATGATATACCCCAGCAATCATAGTAAAGGGTTTGGTTTAAAATTCCTAGCACTTGAAGAAAGCCGGAGTGTACAATGGCCAAAACATTGTGGAAATAACAAAGATGAGGACAATAGTCCAAATAATGTAAATAGTGTAAAACAAAAAAAATACATGTAATGCATTTGAAATGGAAAATTCTTCCTCATATGACATATTAACCAAACTTAGCATCATCGGATTATCATTTTTTTTGTTTGTTTTTTTTTGTTTATCAATGTAACATTCCTTTTCTGAATAAAAATTTTTTTTTTTTCATAAATTTTATTGATATCTTCACTGTATTAAAGTCAGCCATTTTATCAATTCTAAATTGAAAACTTCTGAACTATTAGTACAAGATTATAAAAACTTTTGCTGATTAAAAAAAATTATATGTACTAATTAAATTTAATAGAAAAGAAAGATTCAAATAGACAGGCCATGATTATTGTTTTGTGAAGAAAAATCTACCCAGGACACCTTTATTTCAACCACCTCAGTTGTTAAATATTTAAGAAATTTTCTCCCACCCCTTAATTTATGTTGAAAGTATTCTTGAACAAAGAGTTTCATTTCCTGAAAATTTTTTTTAAATTATTTAAAATGGAAAAAAAAAATTCCAGCCAGCCTTTTTATTCTAACTACCTATTTAAAAGTCAAGTGTAATGAGATTATCTTTATCTACAGTCATTAACAAATGTTTAAGACCACCTTGTAATTTTTTCACCTTAAAGTTAAAAACAACACAGTAACAAGTAAATTATGAGAGACTCAGTTTTACTCACAAATTTGTTCATGTCGATGTTTTCTATTCAATTCAAGCGAAAATAATTCCATGGTCGGTATTTTTGTATGATCTCTTTTATTTTAGTTTTTGCTTCGGGTTTGGCTTTAAGTAGGTATAATTGTAGTTCTTAGTCTCAACCATGATGCCATTTACTCAGAGGATTTATTTAGCCTTCAAAATTCAGTTTACGACAAGAAAAACTGATTTGATATCGATACCAGGAAATCAAAATCTGACTGAGCTCCAGGACCATGGATTAGTTTTAAAGCTTTCATTACACCCAAGCAACGCCGGGCTATACTGCTAGTACAATATATGACCTACCTAGCTAGCTAGCTGATATAAAGAGATGGCAGAACAGGGTTAAGGAGAGATAGCAAAAAACAAAATTTGTTAAAAACAACAAAGTACAGGAAATTATGGAGAGTAATGATTGCAAGGGCACATAGATAATATGTTAAAAAAGACTCTGGAATACCATAATAACTATGAAAAACTTGATGGGCATTGGTTTAGTTATTGTTATGAAATGACACACAGGGATATAGATAGTAAGAATCTACTAAATATGTAAAGCTTACACAGTGTGTCCTTAGATATAGTAGAAAGGCAATATTTGATTATTCTCTGCATCTAATCAAGAAAAAAAAAATCATTATTTGTTTAGCTCGGTTACAAACAATATATTGACATTTACAGTTCATGAGAAGTGAACTGTCACTTCCAAAAAGATGTAATACCTTATCTATATCTACAGCTGCAATTTGGTTGTATTCTTAGTCAACTTTTTAATTTTCTGAAAATATTAAATCATTTTCTAGTTTTCCTCTTGAAATTTGTGTAACTTATTAATATCAGATACAACTGCATCTGTATATTATTAAGCTTTATAAAAATTGAAAATATCATATTTGATGATACATAAGATCCACTTCCCTCTCCTACAAAAAAAAACTGACTCCAAAAAATATTACTTGAATATTATATAAAAAGTCAGGGTAACTAGTAGACTTATATATACTCAAATACCACAGACTATCAAAAAAGTTCAAGTAGAAAATAGGCCAAATCAATGTCCAAGAGGTGCATCGACTTGGTAGTGACTCCATTGAACATTTGGGATGCAATTTATTTTGGACTGGTCAGAAGTAGAAAAGATAATATTACCATTAGTACTTGTATCAAGTCTAACTCTATATTCTAAAGTACCTTATAGAATTTGGACATTCATTTTTTTTTTTATTTGTTTTTTTTTTTAAGAAATCCTCTTCCCACCAACCTCATGAGCTTCTTAAAACTTCATTAATTTTGAACTTTGAACCCTCTAAACAATTTTCCAGCTACTACCTTTTATAAAACACCATTTGATTCCATACTAAGAAAACTTCTGACCATCCCACACTCAATTACTAAAACCTGCCCTTGTATTAGACATTTAAGTGCAATATTAAATGCAAATCCATATATTAGGAAATCTTGTATGCTATCAAATATGATATGGAAAGAAATTCTTAATGGTTAACTTTAGTAAGCAAAATTTAATACTTAATTTGCAATTAAAATTGTAGTTAATTAAACTTCTATTGAATAATTAACAAATTAAGTATTCATTTCAATTAATGATACTGTGTGAAATTAATTTTTCTTTCTCTTTACTGGTGAATAAAATTAAAATACATTAGGCTTTAATAAAAATTATAGTTCAGTACAGGACAACTTTTCCTTTGAGTCTTTAAAAAAAAATTGCAAGACATGATTTTTATCAGTACCATAAATTCATGATTGTTTTAGAGCTAGTCGAATATTTTTAATATTTTTTAATAATATATCTTAAATTGACAAATTTTTAATAAATATAGCTGGTGAATTTGTTCATTTTAGCATGACAAACACAGAAAATACATTGTACATATTCCTCTTGTATTAAAAATCATTAAAATGAATAAAATTAATGTATTTATGAAGAATAGCTTAATTTTGGTATCAGGTCCCCCAGTAAGGTTCTAACTTGCTACTGTCATAATGTTTTCAGGAACAATCTTGATAATAATTTCAGTATTGAATTCTATGCATGCATGGCCTCTTCAGTTAGTTATGTGTCATATGTGATACATGCTTGGGCAATCATGTCTCTTTTGATTCACGACTGACTAAGCAGAAGATTTACCTGCAGTAGACTGCCATTTCTTTCTATGGTAGACTGGTTGCCAATCAAGGCTATAGAACCCAGTCTGTCCTGCTGTTCAGCCCATAGCTGGATGGAGAGATAGATTCATATGTTTCCCAAGAATATTTGCATGTAAATGAATGTAGCAAACCCAACAAGAATTCAAACTCTGCTCTATTCATATTATTTAAAGGCATGAAAAACATTACTTACTGACTAGGCAGAAAAACATACCTACAGTAGACTGCTGTTTTTTTCTGCTATAGGAACTAGTCTGTCCTGCTATTGAACCCATATTTGGGAGCAGATATAGATTTATATTTTTTCCCCAAGAGTATTTGTGCATAAGTGAATGTAAAGAACCCAACTGGAATTTGAACTCCACTCTAGTCATATTATTAAGAGCCTGAAAAAGATTTTGTCAAATTAAATAGATTTATTATAATTATTTTATTTAGTTTTGCTATTTAGTTCACTCACCAAGGATTGGACAATATTTTTGCTTTTAAAGTGGCAAATAAGTTTAATAGGAAAATGATGAGTTGAATAAGCATTCTTTTAAAATAATGCAATCTGAAAATCTCCATATGTCTTTTACTTATTTTAAGTTGCTCAAATTGTGAACAGATGGTGACAAAAACATATAATCCATATTTCACCTAGTTTATTCGTATCAGGGAAAAAAAGTAGCTGTTTTAAACTGAATGATAGTCTTCTCCAACTATGAACTACTTCAAACATTCCTGCTATGCAAACAGTACCTTTGTTTCCAAAAACTTGTTAATTCTAAGAGAATAGCTATTAAAGAGAAAATAAAAATATAAAAACTTTTATGGGGTCAATTAATATAAGTAGGAACCGGTTCTCTAATTTAGTTAAAATCAGTCTGTCATGATTGCAATGTTCAAGCATTGTGTGGTACTTAATATTCCTGGTTTGCCCTATTTTTCTTTTATTAAGTGAAGCCATCTTTCTCCTTTCCCATCCCAAGTCTCAATAGAAAGAGTTAGACCAGAATTCACAAGATCTCAAGTTTAATGTATGGAACTCATTATCATAATTCACTGACAAAGAAATCTTTTCTTCAGCAATCAATCACATATAAAATATACTACCTCTGTCCCAGAATAGTTATTACATTTATTGTATGAAATGTGTATACAAATGTAAGCAACTATTATGGGATAGAGGTAGTACAATACTTACATAGTCAAGCATTATGAATAATCCCCATCAAGTTAGTATCTGGTATAGAACTTTAGATTTTTTGCAATTAACTATACCAAGCATCCCAGTACTAGACTTCCACTTGAAGGTCGGTTATTATTAATTTTTTTCTTTGTTACCACTTTGACAAATGAAGTTTAATTTAAAGAATCAAGCTAGCATAGGGGAAATGCTTACAAGAATATATAAATTTTGCAACACTCAACACGATGTCAATGGACTATATTTGCTTAAAAAGTATTAATGATAACAGTACATTATTTTCAATGTGTGTGTGTGATTTATGTGCATATATATATATATATATATATATATATATATATGCAATCTTTCATTTAAACATGTTTCGTTAAAAATGACTGACAAGGAAGATTTTATTAATTTTTTATTTTAATTCTTCCTTTATTCTTACATGTTTTCTTTTTGTTGCAAATAAGGAATGTAAAAATGTTCCCTGATTTTTGACTTTCGAAGTGCTTTCAGCCTTTTCACAGGCCATTTTCAAGGATGTTATTTTCCCGTTATGTCCTCATGTTTGACTGCAATATAATTTTTCTGTTTTTAGTGTTTCTTGAAAAAGAGGGTTCTTTAAAACTATCACATGATGCGTGCGGCTGGGCATCATGTGAGCATCTGTCTACTTTATTTAAAGCTAAAAACCAATGAATTTATCACTTCTCTGTATAAAAAAAAAACACCAATAAGAATTCATTTCTTAATTAAAATAGCCAATGCCCAGAAAGCTATAAAATAGCAGTAATAATGAAGTTCATAAATGGAGCACATAAAAATTGCTACTCCCAAAGAATATTTTTGAGCAGACTAAAACACATAATCCAAACATTAGTCAATAATTTTTCCAACTATATCATTGATAAGTAAATTATTTTTTACAAAGAATACATGACACTAGCATTAAATATAAGATACAAGAAAACATCAACGTATTTTGTTGCCGCCAAATGCACATTAATTATAAACAGGATGAATTTGCTATAAACAGTATATTCCTGTTGTAATTCCTTATAATCATGTAAAATTTATTATAGAAAATGGAAGACAGCAAAGTTTGTTATTTCTAATAATAATAACCCTATCAAATCTAATCTAGCAATGACTAACATAGTGTATGAATTTCAATACCCTGTGCAATATTGTTTCTTGTCATGAATCAATTACCTATATTGGCTATACTATCACATCCCTGAGTAGATGCCTTACATATATAAAATATAGAACTGGAATGGAAAAATCTGAAACTAGATTGAAAAGGTGCTATAAGAAACAAGAGGTATTATTTGAATTATTCAATATTAAAGGGCTAATAAAAGGAAAGTTTTCCTTCTCACAGGCTGATTGCAAAATAAGACTAAAGAGTGTAGTGCTTCTACTTTTTAACCTATAGTTAGGAGGGAAGAGATGGGCTCATTCCTTTCCGAAGTGTAATTGTGTATAAGCGAATGTGATGAATTGGAAATTAGAAATCTCCTTTCCAATTTCTCATTCGGACCCGCAATCCATGCACTATCTCAGAGATATATATATATATATATATATATATATATATATAGTAAATGATATTGGGGATGCAGGCCAAACCTATTAGTCTACAACTCACTATTGGGTTGAGTCCCTCTTTATTTCTAAAAAATCTTTGAGAAAAGGACGTCTGGAATTTGAGATTGAGGTCGGAAAAGGAGTGTTTATAAGAGTAGTAATGTTGTTTAAATTCTCCTGACAAAATCCCAATGTAAACTCAATGATTATTTTTGTTATTCATGGGGGAGATATGGGCTTAGTAGATTACTTGGGAAGACCTACATTTGCCTTCCGCCAAAGAGTTGTTGATGGACCTACAATTGCAAGATAGTAAAATACCAGTTTTACTATTAGCCCTATCTAAATTCTTTAAATTCTGTCTATTATGAGAATTAATAATATTGTCCATATTGTGTGTGCAGGAATAACTAATTTTAACAGTATTTCTATTAAAGATTTTGTGTATTGGATTGTTGATATGGAAATGCTTACTTACTAATTTTAGAAAATATTTCCCTATATTGATTTTAAATCATCTACAGAATGGAGGGTTTTCTACATCTATTTTTTGCACTAGATGGCTCAGAATTAATGACTGGTTTTTCATATACTAATATATTTTTAAAATTTGTGTATTTAGGCAGCAAATTTTCTTTTAGACATGTCAGATTAAATAAATTGCAAACATTATTTTTAATAAAATCCATTCATACTCATGGAAACTCTTTTGTGCATTATAAATGAAAAATGTCAGAAATGAGCTTTAACATTGACATGTTATTATCATTCATTTCTCAATGTACCCAAGTACTTTCAATCTCCTTCCAAGATCATCTTCAGGGGTGTGAGTTATGGTAACAAAAAATAACCGTAAAACTGTGTTGCAAAAATTACTGTAAATTTTTTTTCTGCTTCAAATATAATGGTTGATAAATTGCATAGTGTTCATTAGAACATGAAAATTATCCAAAATGGAATTTTTTTATATGTTGTAATGTCATCATCATGCACATGTTAAAGCATGAAAAAACTGTTCTTTTGACAAACATTTTAGAACATTACTATGGTATTCATAGTGACAGCTCAAGTTTTTTAATGAATATTGCCTCAAAAATCTGTAGTTTGCTTTTGTTGTTTTCTTGGTGTAGGATAGTTGTGTTTTCGATCATTATTTTTTTATATAGTGAATGTAGACAGGAATGTTGTTGTAGATGTCTAGAAATGGATGAATGGTCAGACAAATGTAATGTAAGACGTCTAGTTAATATAGTTGTTGTAAATTCAACATATATATTTTTTATGTTGGAGATACATTCTCACAAGGGACATTTGAATTGATATGTAATGTTGGTTTTATGTAACACATCAGTTCTTGAAGAGGAGTTATTATGGATAATTAAATTAGTAGTATTGTATTTTTTATAATATATTATTAATTTTAATTTTTTATTAGGATCAACAGGAGATATATGAGTACGAATGAGATTTTTTTATAATTTTTTCATCCTCTTTGCAGTTATCATGCATCTGGTTGCAATAGAAGAGTTTGATATGTTTAGGGTTTTTTGTGGAAGTACCTTATTTTATTTGATGTGTATTAAGTTTTTTTAAATATTGTCTTATTTCTTCATCTACAATGTGGTTTGGGAAGTCATTATAAATGAGTTTGCATCATATTTTTTACTTCAGAGTAAAATATATTTTTTGTGGAGGAGTTGATTTGTGCTCGATTAATTAAATTGTGTATAAATGCTATTTTGTAGTAGTTAGGGCATTCACTCTCATAGTTGAAAGTGCAAGAGTTTTTGCTGGTTGGATTTTTATATGGGGAGGTAGTAAATGTGTTACTGTTTGTGTCTATTAAAATGTCAAGGAATTTTGTTATCTTTAAGTTCGTATGTAAACTTGAGGACAGTTCTTTTGAAAGTTTTTTTTGTTTTTTGAGTTCTATTATTTCTTCTATATTTTTAACTAATATAAGAATATCATCAACATATCATATTTAGATAGAGGGTTTTGTAGTGGTGCTAAATATATTATTTTCTAGGTTGGCCAAGTAGAAGTTGCTGAAGGTTGAACCCAGAACTGAGTCCATTGAAACACCGTCCCGTTGCACATATATATTATTTCTGTGATCATAGAATGGGACATCGGTGGTATAGGTTAAAAGTAGGTTTTTTTTGTTTTTTTTTTTGTTTTTTTGTTTTTTTTTAGTATTTGAGGTTTAATTTTCAGTGGGGACAGAGAACTATTATTGTATATATTTTTTATAATAACGTCAATGGTTTCTCTAACAGGAATGTTAGTGAACAGATTTTCAACAAGTGATGCTATGGTTTCATGATTGTTTTTCCGTTTTTAATATTTGTATAAGTTCAAGAGATGATTTGATGCTGTATTTGTTAGATATGTATAGTGTAATGGATTGGTTAAGTGATTTAGTTGGTATATAGGAGTGGGTATTTGTGATATAATAAGGAAGTGGTTCTATTTTTGAAGCTGCTTTCTTAGTGGGCTTTATTAAATCATTTTTATTATTTTTTTTAATTTAAATAATAAAAAAGAAAATAATAAATTATATAATAAAAATTTGTATGTATGTGTATGTATATATATATATATATATATATATATATATATATGTGTGTGTGTGTGTGTTTCCGAATTTATATATGTCCATAGAAGTGAGAATTCAGAGAGCCAAGTTCAAATTCCTTGAATCCACTTCTGTGCAAATACACTAAGGAAAGGTATTATTCCATCTCTTCTCCCTCCAGTTATCAAATAGCAGAACAGTTTGAATTCTATAGCCTTGGTTGGCAACCAGGAATATATTCTGTGCAGTCAGTCATGTCTCTTTTAAGACAAGATTGCCAAAAATGTATCACATATAACAGATAAATAACTGACTGATATGTATATGTATACATATATTTAACATAAAAAATTGTAATATGAACTCTGGTAAAAAAAAATGGTTACTGAACATTAAGTTTATAAGTCTTAGAAAATCAGTTGTTCTTGTCCTGAAGGACAAGAACTGATTTTCCAGTGGATATAGACGTGGTTAGTTCCTTTGACTTAACCCAAAGAGTTGTGAGTTCAATACCAGACCACAGTAGTGGTGAACAAGTAACTTAGGGGGAGATAAAAGAGAAAAAAGACAAAAGAGGCTCCACGCAAGGAATGAGGATGATATACAACAATGATTGTCAGAAAGGTTTCAGTACTGAAGAACGCCAGAGTATACAACGGCCGAATTGTCGTACAAATGGCAACAAAGATGAGGATAATAGTCTGAATAATGTAAATAGTGTAAAGGGATTTAAATTTTTCATAAATGTCTATTTTGAAAAGAAATCCCTTGCTTAAAAAATTGGAAAGAATTGCAGAATTGTAAAGAAAGAAAAGTTTGGGGGTATAAATGTTGTTCTTTGTTTAACATATGTGCAATATTTTTGAGATTTCATACAAAGGAATTTTGTTCTTATCTGGAGTCCCCAAAACAAAACTGAAAGTTCTTGCTACAAAGTAAATAAATTAGTACAGTATATATTTTGTACTAATCCATTGAAAATTTAAAAACCGTCCATCAATTTTTTAAAATTTATTAATTTTCATCATTTGCCTGTTTCATTGAATTAACAGTAAAAATCAACTCCATTCTGGATTTTGTTTTTTGTATAAATAAATCTTGGAACAAGGTCAACATGTAGTGTAATAGTGAGGGTCATGGCTATCCTGATCACAAGACACTGTTTTTGTATTTGATAATGACATAAATTAAAACACTACATGTCAAAATAAGTACACATTACCATGCTGATGTGATTTGGTCAAAGTTAAGCATTAATGAGGTGTCTTCCTTCTCTGGCTTTTGAGTGGAGGTACAATGCAACCCACATTCTGGAAGCAGTCAGACTATCTAAAATAATGAATAAAGAAAATAAGTGTCTTCAGCCTCTTTATCTGTATCATAGCAAACAAGGTCTATCATAAAAGAATCTTAGCAGCCATTGCAAAACTTTTAGAAAATGCTTCACAGATGAATAACACAGATGAATAACAGATTCAGAGCAACAGAAATGTAGTTCTACAAAAGGATACTGAGAAATACATGGATTGAACATGTGAGCAACAGCAATATTTTTTGAGAAAATAAAAACAAAAAAGACTTAACATTAGAAATTTCTAGAGTATGTGATGAGGAAAGAGGGCTTGGAAAATGTGATACTATTAGAATAGATTGAATGCAAGAGAGATGGAGGAAAACAATACATAATATACATAGTAAGCTTGAGTAAATTGATGTGGGAACAAAGTTTAGGAGAGATAACAAAAAGACAAAATTTATTAAGGGCTACAAAGAACAAGAAATTATGGAGAGCTATGATCACCAATGTCCTAAAGCAACATTGCTCATTGAAGAAGGTGTATGATCATCAGACTATTTTATTAAATGAAGTAATTATTTATGAAACTATTTCATCCTTGGCACCAATGCATCAATTATACATATATACATTAAAAGATATTTTTGTAAACCTGTGACCATTAAATTACTTTTTTAAACTTTATTCAGACAACTGAACTCTTGATATTCTTTGACAATCATTCGGCTGGTCCATTCATTGACTATAATATGTTAGAAGAAAAAAAAATCTTGTTTCTTCAGCAAATGGTAACTCTTGGGAATGGTAATGATTCTTCTTATAGTTATTTTTCTTACATGATTTTTTATAAGATTAATCTGATGTTTTGTTTTTGTAATTTTGTGCAAATTTATTTACCTTAACTCATTATCATCAGGCTTTTTTTTTTTTCTGAAGAATGAAGTCCTCCTGCATTCTATTTGCAAATATTGATTTTTGTCCAAATGTAATGTTGTACTAGGTTGATAAGAAGCTTCTATTGGGAACCATTACTTTGTTGAGTGTGCTCTCACAGTAAGTGTTCAACACCTAATTATTACCCATAATTGGGAGGAGAAGTAGATTCTATTCCTGGTTTTAAATTTTAGATTTGTTTTCCATTTCAACTGGTTGCTTAAAAAAACAAATTTGATCCACCATTTTAAGCATTGAATGGTGTATCTAAATTTTTTTATCAATACTGGTTTTAGCAATTAAGTGTAAAAATGTAAAAAAAAAAAAATGCTTATTAGAAACTGTGCAGAATGCTATCTGTTATTTTTATAGCGTTCTCAAGTTCTAACTACAATTTATGATGAAATTATTGGCATAATTAATTTTAGAGACATTTTATCCTGGTGCTAATTGTTTAAAGATTGGGTGTCACCAAGTTGTCTAAAAAAAGCATTTCTACTAATGAATTATCTCATATAAGATGTCATTTTACTATTTTAAAAGCTAAACAATTCCTGATTGAATTTACAGAAGAACATTTAAGTTATAGGCCATGTATGAAAATAAATTCTGTAATTCTGCTGATCTTTGGCTTCTAAAAGCGTCTTTAATATCTTTCAAGTAGATCAAGTATTCAGATATTATGAAGTGTAAAAATTATAAGAAAAATTCGTTACATTATCACAGCGTAAAAAAAGTGATAAAGATAAGTGTGATAGATTAATTAACATTCTTTGACTGATCATATTAATTATTGTTACAAAAAAAAGCTCATTTAGCAAATTGTATCCTTTAGTTATATTAGTCACTAATTATTACATATAGGAGGTGTGTAATCAACAATTCTCAGCACAGACTGGACACCTTTTGTTTCCCATAAATATATTTGACTGAAATTGTAACAGGTAACTTCAATTTACTTGAACTGTCACACCTGTTTTTCACAAAATACCATTCACAACTCAAGCTCCACTCCTGATGTTACTCAAATGCCAACCTTTTATACAGCTTGGCTCAGCTCTGATCTAAACAAATGGCAAGCAGTGACAACACAGCAATAGTGAGTAGTCTTCATTTAGTCTAATGTAAATTCTTCATTGTAATTTTTTGAATAGATGCATTCATTCTTTGCTTCTTTTTTAGCATTTCTACTGATTAATTTTACAATCATCTTCAGGTGTCAAAAATCATCAATGGTGCATCTCTCTCTACATCCATATCAGAACTGTATATACAAAGAATAGTGTAGAATGGGATGAATCATCTTCATTTCATTTGGACAACTTCTTTTAAAGAACTTCTTTGGGCAACACTCTTGAGGGGATACTTCAATCTTAACCACTTCAGTCATCAAGTCTTCATTTGTTATCTATCCTATAAATCCTCTTAATCAGCACTTCATGCATTCTCCTCTTACATTCATACAACAATCTCATTCAGTAATCTCCTGCAATGAGTGGCTCTTTAGCCTTACATTGGGTGAGCAGTTATTGTAAAAAAAAAATGGCCAGCATGTTAACAACAAAGATAATATAGAAAATGACTTGTTCAAATGGCTAGTAAGATAATGGCTCAAAATCACAGAAGATAAATCTATCATGTTTTTATTTATATAGAATTTACAATAATAAATTTATGTTTATATTCTAAATCAATGAAACAATAAATGAGATTTGATGATCTTGTTAATGCTTGAGTGTATCTAATTTGCATTTATGTAGATACTTTCTAATTTGCATATATATTTGATAAATTTATTTTGTTTAAAGAAAAAAATATTCTACACAATATTAGATATTGGACAGATTAAAAACAAGTTTTTCTTGAGAAAGAATATAGAGAAAAATAAACTACTTTTATCATTATTTTTGTGTGGGAGTTATATCAGGTATTGTCAACCATCTTATTATTATTAATTTTTTAGTCTATTTTGTTTCATTCTGCTTTTTGTCTCTATTTTCCTGTTAGTCTATGGCAGAGCGTGAAGCACAAGACTGAAAATAAGATTAGCTTTTGGAGAGATACTTTATCTGCCTTGTCCCTTCAGGACATGGACGATCATGACTACATATCTTTGTCTTTGGTATCCCTTTACCATCCATTTTGTTACTTGCTCTGCCATCCATTCATACAAACTCATTAGTTGGCTGTTTCCTTCCCCTCCTTCTGCATTCATTATATCCCACAAGTGCTGAATTCTCTAAGCTTTTTTCCCTTATCTCAAAAAAATATCAATATGCCAGTAAATACAAGTAAAAAAAAAAAATATATATATATATATATATATATATATATATATTTTCATATGTTTCTTGCTCACTTTGATATATTTTATCTTCACAAAAAACTCTTATGAATTTACAAAATACTATTGAACCATTTTCAGCATGTAGGAAAGTGTGTGTGTAAAAAGTTTTCATGAGATTCCAAGATATTTTTAAAACACATGAATTTGTCAATGTTTAGTTTTGTATCATGTCTCAATTTTTGTGCCTGATCATCATTCTTTCTATATTTAGGAATTTGTTCACTGAGAAATATTGGTCATGCCTGGGTCCAAATGGCAAGTTAAAATAATAATAATGATGATGATGATATCCTTGCTTGACTGTCTCAGCTTATCCTCTTATGATTTTAGCTGCCTGAATTTATTCCCTTCATCATTCCTCAATATCCTCTTTAAAATTATTCCCTTGTGTGAATTTCTAAAATGTATTAGTTTTTTATCTCCAAAAACCCTACAAGTCTACATTTTATTTCCTTTTCTCTCTTCCCTCTGTTTTCCTTTTCTCATAACCTCAGAGGGAGAGAAATCCAACTTTATACTCAGGTAATAGAACCTTATTCTAACAGCATGCAAATTACTATTTTGTATAAATACACAAGCTCCCATATTTACAATCATAAAGTTCCTGGAGTTTGTAGGTTCACTAAAGGTATTGGACAGATTAAAAACCAGTTTTTCTTGAGAAAGAATATAGAGAAAAATAAACTACTGGATTACTGATACTGTTGTTACTTGAAAATTCAAACAAATGAAATATTTGTTAACAGAAAAGCTATTTAAACTCTCTTGCTTGATATGTGATAAATATTTGTACATTTCTTCACTGATGTTTTTTTTTTTTTCAATAATAAAGCTTGTTAATTTGTCTTACCACTCCTTTACTCCTTTTGAAAATTTGCCATTCACTATGAACGGGTTATATTTGTTAATAATCCATAATTTAATGGCCATCAGTAATTTTGAAAGTGTAAGAATTTTTGTAGCGATCTGAATGCAAATAAATTTTGTCTGTTGATTCCTAAACAGAACTGTTGTTAAAATATTCTTTGTTTATATATCCTTAATCTACAGTCATGGATATTGGGGTTAGATTATTAGATATTCTCTTTGTATATATAATGCAAAGAGAAAGTACTGTATTTGTTACATATATGTAAGGGGCACAATTCCTCTATATGAGGATGGTGGAGTCATAAATAATTGCTTGGATTGAGAAATCTAAGAGTTGAGTTTGAATTCCACTCAAGTTTGTTGCACTCACTTGCATGCAAATACCCTTGAGAAGAGTATGAATTCATCACTTCTTCATTTATGGGTAAAATAGCAGAACAGACTATAGCCTTGATTGGCAACCAGTCATGAGGACACCTCTGAATTGAAAACCTCACCAACCCACAATTGGCTAAGTATGGTGAGTACAGCTACACCTCTGAAGACCTGGTCAATCTGTGAGGTGTTACTCCAAAAAATGAGAAAACCCAGGTTCTGTTCTAGTAAGCTTTCATCACTGCTACCTTCTTTTATATGAGGATGGTAAGAGTTGATTAAACATAGAATTAAAACTGACTAAAGTTTTTCTTTAATGATACAGGAATTTTTTTATATTTTTGCAATAATCAAAGGAATATGCAGAAATAAGCATACAAATATAACCACATATAGTTGAAAGTTTTTACTATCCTCAGGAAAAACAAACTTAATGCACACATGGATTTTATCCATGTTTGTATGCAGACCTATTGGGCTGGCGAAATAACTGTTTATTTTTTCAAGCAAAAATACAACATAAGTTTTAAACACAAAGCTATTTATTCAATCAATGATATAACTATAATTTTCTTCCAGTATCTTCCAGTATCTTCTGCCATCATTATTCCCTGTTTAAAAAGTTTTCTGTCGTTACAATTGAAAACTCTTCAAGGTGAATTTTTACATCCTCTTCTAAAATGAAGATCAGTCCATTCAATTTTGAAGAGAACATAACTTGTGAAAATGTAAAGGTGCAAATTAAAGTGACTATTGATGGCACAGCAAAACTTATTGGGATTAACCTGGTCATACAACAGGGATTGGTATCAACTAATACTTTCATTTCGTCAATATTAATCTCAGATGGACAGCTAGAGCAAGGTTTGTCTTGAACTAAAAGTTTTATAATCAAGATCATAAAAACCGCTTCTGACACACATATTCTATGAGAGCATCCTCTTTGTACACTTCTGCAGATTTCCACTGTTTTCTTGGCTTTTTTCAGTTAGAATGTATGAGGTGTCTATAATGTTCATTTTGGTTCTCCATTTTTCAGGGTGATTCCAAGCACAAAATATAACTAGTCCTATTGCAAGTTTGCATTGAAGTATGTTGAAGTGTCCAATATCTGAGTGCATATGCACAGAGGACATACTGGAGTTAGCTACTAGAGCTATAAAAATTAGTATTAACAAAAAAATGGACATTTTGGCCAACCCAATAGATGTAACATAGCTAAGAAAAGAAGAAAAAATTAATTCTTGTATGATCACCAGTTAAGCAATGCCAAGCCTGGTTGGTACCTAGAAGGCCAACTGCTTGGGAATATCATGTGATGTAAGCTTGGTTGTGCAAGTGGTGTATTACATAATGGCTCAGAATTGTTAATTGGAAAGCTGAGTTTAATTTCCAGTTAATCTGTTATATTCCCTTATGAGCAAATACTTCTCTTCTCTCCCCCAGTTATGGATTAATTAGTAAGACTTGTTTCACAAAATCATTATTATTGCAAAAAAAAAATTTCTTACTGTCTAAAAATATTTTCTAGCTTTAAATGATAGTTGCAGAGAGTTGATAAGCTGTAAAAAAACAAATCAATCAACAAACTAATAATCTTATACTGTGAGAAAGTGAATGTTAGAGTACCAATTTGTTACTGTGTTGTCTTGTTTATTAAACTGGAATATTTTTTTGTGGTGAACATACATTTATCTATGTAATAGGTTGTAGTAGAGATATTATTGTGGTCACATGAGTTTTTTTTTTTTTTTTAAAGTAGATAATGTAGTATGTTGTATAAGATATGTGGTATGTATGGGAACTAGGAAGTTCCCCAGAGGAGAGAACAAGGAGGAAGGGAGTTGTGGCCTTTCCTTTTATACTGCTCTGTACATCATCATAATGATGCAGGCATTAGGAAAGGTTTTCTGTCAGACAAGGTGGGCTAATCTTGCACTAGTTTTATTTACGTCCATGTCTTAACTTTTTTGCGTGATGAATATTAGTTACTGACTAATTATGGTAAAATCAGCACATCTCTTGTGAGCAATAAAATAAACAGAACTGACAACTTAAAACAGTTATCAATTGTCATTTTCAATAATCAATAATAGTAAAAATGAAATACTTTGAATAAAACTGTGAATCTTTTAACTACCATTTCACCAAAACAAGTTATTGGATTGTCCAGAAAGTTCATACAGATTTTTAGTTGTTTATATCCCAACAATTTAAACAGGTAAAATTTATCAACAGATGCTTCACACTTCAAACTATCTTTTGAAAAAGTGTTGTATACCTGCCTATATTCAGGAATGGAATGTTCCTATTCTCTAAAATACGTAGAGACTATTATAGAGAAGAGCGATTATACTGACTAGCTGTTCATCGCAGTGTATCAGCTTCCCTCAGCATGCAAATCTTGCACTTGTTGATATACTATTATTCCCAACCTCCATTTTGATGATGATAACCTTTTTAGAATGAAAAGGAAATCTGTAATATGTCTGTGTTTCAGGCAAACAAAACTTTTGATGATAACAGGTACTCTCTTGGTTTCCTGGTCTTTCCAATGTCGTTGTAATAGTCGTCGTCTTCTTATTCATTGTTGCCTTCTCACTCAAACACTTCATCAAGCAACTTTGTTCCATGATGCACAAATTGCCACTTTTTCTCATTTTATTTCTTTTCTCAGCAGCTTATTTACATACAAATTACAATGAGAAACTCATATGTCAACATGGCCACCTCTCATTTGTACACTGTTGTGGTCCTGTTTAAGGGATCACAATTATAAGGTGAAAGAGTCCTGTGTTCACTGTAAGCGGTTAAACTACAAGTGTACTCCTCTGCTTGAAGATAGAAATGTCTGGCATTATATAAACCAGACGAATCCATATTGTCTATGGATATAGGGGTGTTAACTACCCCAGAACACATACCTTGTAAAACAATGTGTCTTTTCAGAGGAACAAAGCGTATGTTCTGAGTGCTTCTACATTGGCAGGTGTTTGTCCAGCATGAATCCCCTTTTCTTGAACTCAGTATCTGTAGATAGTGTTTGCAGGTGCAGTTTCCAGGGATGCACCATCCTTAGGCGTGATATTATACCAGTAGGTAGCCTCTGAGATGGTGAACTGTTTCCTGGGCTGCAAATGTCTTTATGCTGCGATGGCTTGTTTCTGTAATGCTGTTGCCTGATGGTACATATAAACATCGCAGCCACAGCCAGACCCCACATTCCTGTAAGAACTGCTTAACCTGTTGGCTACAGAAGGTGGGGTCATTATCGGTTAATATCTCTTCCAGCACACCTCATTAAAAAAAAATTGACTTCAGCTGGTGGATGATGCAGGAGGAGTCCTGTTGGGCAATGGGTCTCCAAACTGCCATATGACGCTTACTTCCAGCTGACCTCGTTTCCATTGCACCAGTGCCGGGTCACTCGTTTGACACGCTTCACATTTTTTCACTACCATCTTGACAGCCGCTTTTTCAACTGCTGGATTAACCATCCTGGCAAAAAAAAGTGTTTGCCTGATTCCAGGATGCCCACACTGTCAATGAATGCTCATGATTCGTTCCGAATTCAGACTGTGCGCTAAGGTGGCACATGGTTGCTGCTGAGGCTCAGATTCTTTTCAAGCACTAGTCAGCCATCGTTGCAGAACCCAAGTCAGCACATCTGCTCTGTTCATGGCAGACATAATCAATGCTACGTCCACAACCAAGTTGTACTCCTTGTACAACCAGTTTGGCAAGTCGTCTTCACAACTGCATTTCACTTGATGCCTTTGTGGTCAATCAAGCCCTTCCAGTCAGGGCATCAGTTATCCACTAGTGTGTACATGCAGAGTCCGTAACAATATGTAGCACCAGGTTAACTCCCTTTAAAGTGGTGTCAAGCTCAACCAGGTTGATGTGTCTTGCATCATTCTCTGGTCAAAGCCAGCAAGCATCCTCTACAATGGCATTGTTATCCTCCAGGATGACTCCTAGGGCGATTGAAGTGGCATTCACCCAAACAGTGAATTCATTTCCACTGCTGCACCAATCTCCTCGCATGGGATCATCTTGAGTCACTCTGACCACAGTTTCTGTTAGCATGCTTCTCAGGGTTGTTTCATGCACCTCATCATCCCATCCCGACTATGCAGTGGTTGAAACATTGTTTCATGACCACCACTGCTACTCTGAGCCATCTGCATACAGGAAAGTGGCTCACCAGCTTTTCACATACAGAAAAGGTGCTCCAGCATGTGATGAGAGGCGGGACCTCTGGAATGTTGCTGCCCCTTCTCCAACGAAGTCTCTCTCTGTTGCTGCTAATGTACAATCCTAGTACTTTTTTACCATCCTGTAGAAGCCCGGGCTCCTTGCATGTCAACCCAAAACGTTCAAAATTTTTTTTGATCGCCCGGGAAGACACAATGTTTTCATTGATGAAGATGTCACCAATGTATGATGATGTTGCTTTTTGGACATCTTCATCCTGCTGCTACATATTTGCAGGGCCTGATCAGGTGGATGATGGAACGGGGGTTGCCAGGAGTAACATGAGCAAACATACTAAGAGCCACAAGGGATAGGGATACGTGGAGAACCATGATTGCCTATGTCCTGAAGGTACAAGGCACATAAAAGAAGACATCCTGCTGCCGGACTGCATTCATGATTGCTGCCATGATGCTCGGGGCCATGTTGAGATCAAACCCCAATCGAGTAAGACAATATCAGGCCCCTATGATTTCCACAGTTTGAAATGGCCACAGTGACTTTTCAATGCATATTTGCAAGTAGGCTCGACGCAGGTCCAACATCGCAGCATCTGACCCCTGTCACCACCATTCCCTCAATTTGTGCGTGCACACATCAGCGCCGGCTCTATATGCTTCAACATAATCATTGAGCTTGCAGTAATCCATGACTGGTCAAACCTTTTGTTTGTTTTACTGTACGATAGCTATCAAGAGGATCAGCCCCCTCGGGGGTCCAAGTTTGTTCTCCAGGTATGAAAGCAACCAGCCATTGTGAATCCAAGTCTCTAGTTCATGTTCATATTCATTCCTGAGTTGTGTAGGGGTAGGGTATTCTGAGAGCCTGTTTTTCAGAGAGACTAGTGGTTGATCGCCAGTTCATTTCCACAATGTGGTCCATGTATGCATGTCCTCATTATACCCTGCGTGGAAGTCGGGCTCATCAAGGATGATTGTAGCGCAAGTCTGTGTTTCATGTTGGGGAAACCTCACTTTGCCAGTACTTGACATAGTCATTCCACCTAGCTGCATGATCACGTCCAGCCCAAGCAGCTGATCATATCCAAGCAGCTCTTTATCTACAACCAGGGCTCATACAGCAATCAGGGTATTCATTGCCAATACTAATTCAGGCTACACTTACTCTACAACAGACCAGCGAACTTCAACCAACAATTAACACTGGAACCTTCTTTCTTTCCCATGTGTTACAGCATGATTTGCAGACAAGAGTTTGGGTGAAACCACCATCCACGAGCCCTGTGCGATTATATTCGTTAATACACACGCTCACCATGGGTAGCATCCTGTTTAATGGGGATTTGGGGAGAAAACTGGCGCCATAGCTTTGTCCCCCTGGACACTCTCGGGCTAGGTGTCCTTGTTAGGTTTGGCATTTGCTTTCTGTATAGTGGTACATCGTAGGGGGCAGTCACGGGCCAGGTGATTGGGCCCATTAAAGTTGTAGCAGGTTGTCGGTAGGCCAAACTACTTGCGATGTCTGTGCAGATGCTGCTTGCTCCATAGTTACATGCCCCTTCTTTAATATAGCCCGTGCCAGCACTTCCAAAATGTCTGTCTCGTCCACCTGAGACAAGGCTCAAAGTAGCTCTTCAACACTTCCATACAGCCCTGCAATGAATGCACATGCCAGGCTTCTTACAGGCATTCCCACAAACAGGATATATACACCAGACATCACTCCTTTGGATTTTCAGTTATTCACGTCCCTGCAAAAATGGTAAAAATTTTAATTCTTTGGATGATATAAAAATCACCTTAGTGAGTACTTTGCAGAGAAATCTCCAAAATTCTGCGAAAATGTAATTTTTCAGTTGAAGAAAAAATGAAGAGAAGTAGAGCAACAAAATGGTTCATATTTAATTGAATATATACTTAGTGGCATAATTTTGTTTTGTGTTTTCTCTTAAAAATCAGCAAGAACTTTCTGGACAACCCAATAAATAAGAATTTTTATGATATGACCGTGTTTTTTTGCATGTTGTCACTGTGTGGGCTTTTTCCTTTTGTTTTTAAGTTTGTCTGAAATAAAGTAGTACAGTAGTTGTCTAGACTAGTTTGTGTTTTTCATTTTTACAATTAAGTTTTACTTGTATTGATGTCTGAAGTAAAGTATGAACAATTCATTGTATTCATGAACTGTCATTTCTTGCTGCTATCATTGATTTTTATACATTATTAGTAACTTATTCAGGCTCTAAACAAACATTAAATTTGTTTGATCTTTATAAACATGAAAAAAAATCAGCTTAATTTTAGAATCAGTAAAGTAGGATTTCTGAATTAGTCTTTTTTTTTTTTTCCTTCTTCATTAAAAATAAAATTCTCTATTGTATAGAATAAGAATCTGAAAAAGAGTGGAGATATTGAATAAAAATTTTTTACAGGTTTGGACAGGAAGTGGGGCTAAAAGGGGAGAAAGCTTGGAATTGTTTTGAAGAAACTCCTCAAAACATATTTACCTTATTAGCTATTTTGATCACAAGATCATTTACAGTAAATATTTTGCCCTAGCTCTTATAACATTTCACCATTCTTCACATAAGTTCTATTATTACAGTGTGAGATATCTATTAAAAAAAGTGATTAAAAGAAAAAGAAAGAATCGAAAGGAAATTAGTTAGATGAAAAAAGTTAAAGTTTAAATTCCCTGAATCCCTCATTTATGTGCATGTGTATTCACACCAACATAACAAATTTAGTTTGAATTCCTAAAAACACAAAACTCATCACAAAAAAAGACTTTTTTCACTTTTTCATGCATTTTATCCCAATACAGATACTTCACAAAAATTCCTGAAGGTTCATTTTATAATTTATACAAATTCAGTAATTAATTTGGCAATTCTACTATGTAATATCTATCTTCCTATATGGTAGTGAATGCTGGACAACTTGCTTGAAGATGAAGAGGCTTGAACTGACAGATGTGGTTCTACAGGCAGATGCTAAAAATTAACATGAACTGAATATTTGATCCATGAGGGAGTTTTGAAGACAATGGAAACTAAACAATGATACTTTAAAATCAAGAGGAGAAAATTGAAATATCTTGAATGCATAATGAGAAAAGAGAATCTGGACAATTCAACACTTTCAGTGCTGAAGGCAAGAATAGCAGAGAAAAACATCAAATAGCCTACCTAAAGAATTTGTTTAAATGAATGGTAGATAGAATACAAAGAGAAAAGGTAAAGAGTTAAATGTAGCTTAGAGCTGCAAGGGACAAAATGTTCTGGAGAGCTATGATCATCTAATTAAGATTTTTTTGCTTATATCACTATATTTAATATAAGTGCCTTCACAAAAACAGGATACATAAAACATTGCTATAACTCTAGATACACACATAAAACAAAGAAATTTGTATAAAGAGGGATTGCTACCCCAACACACACACGCATATATATATATATATATATATATATATATATTATTATTATTATTATTATTTTTTTTTTATCATCTCACCCCAAGCAAGGCATTCCACTGCCACTATTGCGCATGGGGCTACATAGGGGAAGGTAAAGAGAAGGAGTGGTTAGACATAGGGAATGTCAGGAGGAAGGTGACAGATGAGTAAGGATACCGAGGATGAGGGTTGGGCAGATGGGAAGAGTGTTTGATAGAATGGGAGCAGGTTAGTGTGTTAGGAGGTGTCTATTGACCTTACATTTAAACTCCTGGAGATTGTAGCCGTCGGGGAAGTAATCGCGGGGTAGAGAATTCCACAGTCGGGAAGTGCGAGGAAAGAAACTGTTGGAATAGCTTATGTTACAATATATATATATATATATATATTGTAACAAAGTTGTAGAACTCGTAGGTTTTTTTAACCTGTTGTTCATGCATTTACTTTTATAAAGAGTGCTCGATACAAACGTAGAGCATTATATTGTTATAGTTGTTACAATGGTTTACAAATTCATAGTATCACTACACAAAAAGTTTTGCGTTTCGAAGCTGACCATGTGTTTTGGTCGCCTCTTCTTCAGGTGATCAAGTTGGTATGAAAATTATCTGGTGAAAAAGGCCATTTATTTGTGGTGATTTTGTTTTTTTTTTAGGTGAAAGTGGGGTTGCAGATGTGATTTGGATTCTGTTGACCTTATTAAAGTTTTAAACATTGTGTGTATATATATATATATATATATATATATATATATATATAAGAATGTATTTACAATATTAACAAACTAAGGTTAGTAAAATTTCCAGGAAATATATGATAAATATACCATGTGACTTTCAGCTCATGTTTTTTCTATCTTTATTTATAATAATTTTTTTGCATGTGTCAGATTTTATTATGCAACTTCACATTGTCCATATTTGAAATATATATCATAGTTATTCATATTTATTTTTTTATATTCAGATATGTAAAGCTTTTCATAAGAATATGAAATAATATATTATGAAGTTAGTGACATTGGAAACATGAGAAAATGTTGAACAGAAATGTGAAGAACACTCTAAAAGAAAATTGCAAACCCTACCAAGTTCAAGAAATAAAACTAGCTTTAAGAATATTACAAAGGAGATCTGAGAAAAAGTTTAAAAAGTAGTTTGACCAGCAAGAAAGAATTTGAAGATGGTGTTGCAAATACAAACCAAAAAGTTGCATGATATTTAGAACATTGACATGTGCATGTGCGGATAGTTCACGGAAAGACAATTCACCAACAGACAATTGGTTGACACTTAAAGTCTTTCCAAGTTCAAGCTCTCATCCATTTTTTTTTTAAATTTTTTTAAACTGTTGTCAAACTGCCCAAGTCTTGGTAAATGCGAGTGTTTTAAAGGCATTCTGCTAATTACATCATTGATTGTTGCCAGTCTTGCATTGCACAGTTTTCATTGTTTGCACCTCTAGTAACTTTTAAATTTTCTAGTTTTGTCAACAATATAGGCGTATGCCTCAAATAAAAGCTTTCTACCTCCTCATTTTGTCTTGACAAACTCCATGATGATGACTGAAGAGCTTAGAAAGGATGTTCTTAAAAAAAGAAAATTTGATGAGAGCTTGGACTTAAAAAAGCGTAAAATGTCAATCAACTGTCCTGTCTGCGAATTGTCTTTTAATGAATTATCCAGCTGCCAACCTGAGACCAACAAAACAACCACTATGAATTCATTTACACAAATAAATAAATATCTAAGTTAGGTAAAGGAGTAAATGAAAACTGATTTCTTAAGAGAAATATTTGATGATTATTGTTGAGCCAAATAGCAATAGGGGAGGTGGAGAAAAATTTGGGGCTAGTAAAATTATGATTCCCTTCCAGTTTAATGGTGCTATCAAGATAAATACAGACATTTATTCTAAGTTCTTCGACAAAATGTTTTTAATTAGTATAGGTCACGAAACTTTAAGGCAAAGAATATATTAATGCAAGATAATGCTCCTTCTATATACCATGTTCCTTCAGGACATAGGTGATCATAGCCCTCCACATCTCTCTTTCCCTAGTAGCTCTAAGCACACTTTCTCTTGTTACCCCACCCAAACCCCACTCTGCCATCCACCTGCTCATTCCCTTCAAATATGTTATCTGCTGCTTTCCCCTGTCTCTCTTTCCCTCTATCTGATCTGTGAGTATCAGATTCTCCAAGCCTTCCTTCCTCATCACATGTTCTGTCTTGCCCTGATGCTCAGTATTAATTTTCTTTTCATTTCCATCTTTTCTAAAACCCCATCATTGCTCACATGCTCAATCCAAGATATTCTGCTGCATTTGTCTGTAGAACCACATTTCAGTTGCTTCAAGTTTTTCCTTAATCTTTTTCATGATATTGTCCAGCATTCATTGCCATATTGAAGAACTGAGATCACATAGCAATCCAGTACTGTCTTCTTTGTTTCTAGCAAAAATTTCCTGTATCTTAATACTCTGCTCAGATTCTGGAATGCATGCTGGGCCATGCCAATTTGCCTTTGGATCTCAGTGTTGCACTTTCTATCTTTTGTTAGAACACTAACCAAGTACTTAAATTTTTGTTCGTACTTGAATTTAGTATCCTCAACCTGTAATGTTGAGCTCCTCTGTTTGCTGATGACCATACATTCTATTTTCTTGTAGTTTATTTGTAGTCTTTTCTTTCAACTTTATTCATGTACCTTTTTAGGAGGTCTTGTAGTTTTCTTTCCATGTCAGCTATCAGCACTGTATCATCTGCATATCTTATGTTGTTCTGATTGTGTTTGCCAATGACGAAACCTGACATAATTTCTACACTCCTCAGAATAGTCCCACTCTACAAGTTGAATAGATCTGGTGAAAAGACACATCCTTGTCTTTTGCCCCTTTCTATTTTTGTATATCTGCTGAATGTGTTTCCTGTTCGTATGCAGGCAGTTTGCTGTCAGTAGAGATCCTTGATTACTCTGATGTCTGCCAATTATGTCAAGGTTGCTGAGCCTTCTCCTTCATATTCTGCAAAACTATTGCCCACCCTGCCAAGAAAGGTTTCAATAACACTAAATTAATAGAATGACACTCAACCACTCCAGATATTAATCCAATAGAAAACTTGTCCATAATTAAAGGAAATGTATATCAGAATGGAAATCAATATTCAAGCAAGGAACATAATGTTAATATTAAAACAGTAGAAAAATGATAAAATCAATGGATGAAAGGTTGAACATTATAGAATGTTAACAAGCACATGTTAAAATGACATATTTTATTCAGGTATATGTGATACTGCATTAATTGGATATATTTCTTTGGCCTAGAGAGTGGGATTCAAAATTATCCATGCAGTACAATTTTATTTAAAATAATATAATTCACTTTTTGAATATTGAAACCTGTTTTTTTCTCATATATAGAAAATAGAATATGATCACAGGCATCTAATAAATGTTTATAACCAATTTCAGAAATGTTTTCTTTCATACAATCTTGTTACAATCAAAACATGAAAACATAATTATTTGTACACTAAAAAATTATCTTATTTACAAAATTCATAAAACATAACATTTATCTCATGTTATTACAAAGTTTTTTTTTGTTTTTGTTAATCATTATACATTTTTACCTTGCTCAACAATGTGTCCAGACATGTGATGAAACCTCAATTCAAACATTCATTCAAGACATTCATTTTAACTTTGCTACAATTAAGGCAGTTTGCTTTTATAGAATAGAACAATATGCTGAAACACTCTCAACATCTACCCAACCCTCAATTCTTGGTATCCTTACCTGCCTATCACCCTCCTTCTGACATTTCCTATATCTAACCATCCTTTCTCCACTCTATGTAGCCCCCTGCGCAATAGTGGCAGTGAAATGCCTTGCTCGGGGTGAAACGCTTATAAAAAAAAAAAAAATTAATTTCTAATAGATTAGTTAAACACTAGAGAAAAAAAATTAACGTGACCAGAAAAGCTATGCTATTGAGTATTCACTGAAGTATATAAATAATTTTGTTGTTTTCTTTGTTTATTTTTGTCTATTTTGTTCTTGATGTTCGTAATGTAACTGTATTAAATAAAAAGGTTTTAAAATGGATAATGAGTATTTATTTAGAAATTTTAGAGATAATGAAAAAGTGACGACCAAAAATACTAAGAAATGAAGACGAGTACATAACACTAAACACAGAAACAAATGTCGGCAGGTTAAAGAGAAATGGTTCAATGTAAAGTGCACAACAATAGAAAGGATGAGCAACACAGATAAGGCAAGTATGCACAATGGGAATTAACAGGACAAAAGGTGAGCTCATCAACAGTTTGTATAAAATCAAAGGAAGGAACACTGATAATAGAGAAGGAAAACATACTCCAAAGTTTGAGCAAATATGTTAGAACTATTTCATGAAGAGAAAGAGAAACTTATATTACACAAATATATGGAAGGACCAGAAATAAGTCTGGAGCAAGAGTATCATTGGACAAGATAAAAAGAAACAAACCAGCTGGACCAGGCTGGATTGTAATGGAGCTTTTCCTTGGATGATTTTGACATCAAAAAGATCACAGGAGTGATAACTGAAATATTCAACTGTAGTTACATACCAGAAGACCTCAGTAGATACATCTTCATGGCATTAGCTAAGAAACCAGGTGCAAATGAATGCAAACTCCATCAATCAGATTAATGAGCAACATAATCAAGCCAATGATCTGAATCCTGATGAATAAAATGTAAAACAGAATTAGACTGGAAATAGGACAAGAACAGTGCAGCTTTGTCAAGGACACTGGAACAAGAAATGCAATATTTATGATTAGAATGATATCAGTAATAAAATACTGAAGGATGTGCACTTACACATAGATTATGCTAAAGCATTTGAAAATGTGGAATACAAGGATCTATTTGAATTGCTAGAAAAACTAATTTTACTTGGAAAAGATGTTGTAATAATCCAGAATTTATATTTATAAAGGAGCATAGAAAAGTTGTGTATTCCCTCCAGATTTGTTAAACTTCTACAGCAAAGCTATTCTAAGGGGTCTGGAGACCCAACCAGGATTTATTATCAGGGGGTGTAATCTTAACACTATAAGATATACAAATGTCATTGTTTTTGATGGCAGACACAGAAAGAAAACTACAGGACCTTCTATACAAGGTAGTAAAGGAAAATAAGAAACAATGACTAGCAATAAACTGCAAAAAGACAAAGTATAGTTGTCAGCAAGAGAAAAAGCCCAAGATACAATGTATGATTGAGAAATATCAATATCAAACAAGTAAAGAATGTTTAATATCTGGGAAGTTTTAAGAAAGGATAACAAAGGCAGTACTGAAATCTAAACATGCATTGAATTAGCAAAAGATGCAATACAAAAGCTAAAGAAAGTATGAAAATAAACAAAATGTGCTGAATTTCTGTGATATCAACACTCTTATATTGTAGTAAATATTGGACAATCTTCTCACAGATGAAGACGAAATTGGGAAACAACAGAAATGTATGTCTACAAAAGGATACTGAGAATTCCATGGAGGAAGTGAGTAAGCAATGTAGAAGTATTAATGAAACTGCTAACAAAAGGGAAATGGTGAAAGAAAACAGGCTACCTACCTGATAGGCTTGTGTAAATGGCAGGTGGAATTTTTAGCAATAAGAGAAATGCTGTAAAGGGCCACAGGAAATAGGAAGTTGTGGAGAGCCATGATCACTCATGTCCTGAAGGGACATGGCATACAGAAGAAGAGTTATATATAAGTTTGAAATGTATATAAAATATGTTTTAATATATGAAAAGTGAATTATCTTAAATGAAATTGATTGTATCATTTTTTTTTTTGGACTACACTGTATCTTTTGATTAAAATTTTTTATGTTGTACTGAGTTCATTTGCATAATAAAACCTGATACCCCCACCAAAACAAGTTAGTATCAATATTTTTTATTAAAGATGCATATAAGCTGAAACTCACACAATATATGGCTCATCTAAATATACATGGTTATGTCCATATCATGTTGGAACACCTGTTTCTATACGATTACTAGATGGATGACTGCGTGAGAATACCAGTTGCTGTAAGCTTGGATGTGCCTATGGTGTAATATGGCTTGGAATTGTTAACTGGAGACTTATTTGTTTATTTATGCAGTGATAGATCTATACACTTGAAAAGTATGAAGTTGTCATAATAGTCCTATATAGTCTTATCTTAATTAATGAAACAACACAAGCACTGGTGACTATGATTGTTGATAAATAAACCTTTAATCAACTTTTCAATTCTCATCTGTTTTGTCACATTTCAAATACTTTGAAGTAACCTTGTTAAAATCTGAAAATGTTTACTTTAAGGAAATTATAAATCATATCAAAAGCATTATTTTATAGATGGAAAGACTAGACATTTCTGTATTGTTTGTACTTCTTGAGTAACATTATTTTAGTTTTTTTTTCCATTTGTTTCAAGAGTTTTGATTTATACTAATTTGATATAAAATCTCACAGAATATTTTTCTAATGTGTTTATCAATAGGTATGCAATTGATGTACAATAAAGTTGAGAATGTTAATCTAAATAAATTATGAGTTGACAAAAAGAAGAACAAAAAAAACATTCATTTTTAAATGCTTTTAACAAAATGAAATCCATTATGCATCCTGACTAAATCCATTTCTTTCACATTTTGCAAAAAACAGAACTGGGTACATTTTTGAAGTTAATATTCACCTCCATCCTACCAGCTGCTATTTCTGGCAGACCTAACTGCATTGTGCTGAAGAATAAATCAAAAAATTTGATAGTGGGTAAAGACTTAGCTGTGACAGCATTTAGGTGACATCAGGTAATCATGAATTGTCCAACCCCCACCAACAATAAAAAGAAAGAAAATTTGGTTGACATATATAAACACCGAATGTCTGGTATTATTTAAATTCATACAATTCAGTTCCAAAACAAGCAAAAAAAATCCTCAGTTACTGAATAAAAAAAATATTAGGAAGGAAATAGTTATAGTTTTCTTGAAACTACAAGTTTTATAGCCACATCTCGTTGAAACACTAGTTCCTATACAATCACCAAAGTTAATCAATGGCAAGTCTAGTCAGTACCTAGATAGATCCCAAGTGCTATATACTTGGATGTGTGGGTGGTAGAACTGTTAATCAGAGAGCATAGTTCCAATTCCCACTGGATTCATTACATTCACTTATGCACAAATAACCTTGTAAAAGGTATGAATCCACCTCTTATCCCCCCAGCTATGGGTTAGTTAGTAAAACTTGTATAACTAAACCATTATCTCCAAATAAAAACAATTTTCACAATCTATAAATATTTTCTGGCTATAAATAATCTTCTGTTTATGGTTTTGTAGTCTATCTGTTTTTTTTGTGTCACCTCCTGGGCTTGTCCATGTCCATAGATGTCATGGATGTTCTTGAAACCAGGTGTTAGTTATTACCTGGTCATTTTTTAATCCATTTTTCTCCTTGTTCATTGCGGATTCCTCATTCAAAGTTGCCAGTTGTCATACCTTTCTTCTCCTTGCCTACTTTGGCATTCAAATCTCCCATGATGATTCTAATTTCTTGGCTTTTACATTGGGTCTTGCATTGTCTAGAGTGGAGTAAAAAGATTCTATTTCTTCCTCAGTGCTTTGCGTTGTTGGTGCATAGACAACTACAATTGCTATGTTGAACGGTCTCCCTTTCAGTTTGACCAGAAGAACTCTTTCAGAGAACTGGCATTATCCATAGTCATAGAGCTGCTGCTAGCCCTGGAAGAATTTGGCATAGAGAAAATTACAGAAATAATAAATGAAATTTATAATAGTGGTGTAATACCAGATGACCTCAACAAGTCAATCTTCATAGCGCTGCCGAAGAAGCCAGGAGCAAACGAGTGCGAATTCCACAGAACCATCAGTTTAATGAGCCATGTAACAAAACTGATCATCCGAATCCTGATGAATAGAGCGATAAGCAGAATCAGGCCAGAGGTAGAATGAGAACAGTGCAGTTTCGTCAAAGACACTGGAACAAGGAACACCATATTTATGATTAGGATACTCTCTATAAAGGCAATACAAATGAAGAAGGACTTGTGCCTTTTTTTTTATTGGTTATGCAAAGGTGTTTGACAAAATACACCACAAAGAATTGATGGAGATACTTAGCAGCCTCAACATATTTGGGAAAGACCTAAGAGTAATCAAGAATCTCTACTGGCAGCAAACTGCCTGCATACGAATGGGTAATGAATTCAGCAATTATACTAAGATTGAAAGGGAGCATAAGACAAGGATGCGTCTTTTCACTGGATCTATTCAACTTATACAGTGAGACTATTCTGAGAACCCTAGAAGTTATACCAGGATTCGTCATCGGAGGCCACAATTTAAACAATATAAGGTACGCAGATGATAGTGCTGATAGCAGACACAGAAAGAAAACTACAAGACCTCCTACAGAAGCTAGCTGAAGAGAGTGACAAGAAAGGACTACAAATAAACTGCAAGAAAATCGGATGCATGATCATCAGCAAAAAGGGTAGCCCAAAATGCCAATTACAGGTGGGGGACTCTAAAATCAAACAGGTACAGAAATTTAAATACCTAGGAAGTGTTTGCGACACTGAGATTCGAAGGCAAATTGGTATGGCAAAAGAAGCATTCCAGAAGTTGAATAAAGTATTAAGAAACAGGAGAATTTTACTAGGAACAAAGAGGAGAGTACTGGATTGCTATGTGATGTCAGTTCTTCAATATGGCAGTGAATGTTGGACAATATCTTTGAAGATGAAGGAAAAACTTGAAGCAACTGAAATGTGGTTCTACAGAAGGATGCTGTGGATATCATGGACCGAGCATGTGAGCAATGATGAGGTTTTGGAAAGGATGGAGACGAAAAAATAATTAATACTGACCATCAGGAAGAGACAACTTAAGTTCCTGGGACATGCAATGAGGAAAGAGGGATTGGAGAACCTGATACTAACAGGCCAGATAGAGGAAAAAAGAGACAGAGGAAAGCAGCAGATAATGGAATGAGGGTTGCATGGTGCAACAGGAGAAAGCGTGCTAAGAGCCACCAGGGACAGGGAGATGTGGAAAGCCATGATCGCCTACGTTCTGAAAGGACATGGCACATAAAAGATCTACAAACTCTTCATAAGCCATAGAAAATGAATCAATTATTGGAACTACACTCTCTGTGTGAGAAACACCCCTCCTTCCCTCTCTCTCTCTCTCTCTCTCTTTATATATATATATATATATATATATATATATATACTCACACACAGGGTGTGATGGATGAATTGTCATCCAATTTATGCAAAAATGAAAATAAAACTAACATCTCATTTTAACATATGTTTGTGTCATTTTGGTAAATATATCTTGAAACACTAAAGAATAAATTTACGCAATAAAATTACCATTGGTTTTAACCACAGCCTCCATATGATTTAGGAATCTCTTGCATCTCCACTGAATGGTCTCCTAATACTAACTTTCATTTCATCTTTGGTATTACAAAGAGTTTTGCTGGTCTCTCACTCAATTGCACCTGCACATAATAAGCAAGGTGATTGCAGTCTTGGAGAATATGTGGCCAGATGTAAAGGGTGAGGTAGACACAAAAATTGTCTGACAGCCATGAATGGGGTCTCCTGCTTGTGTAGCATGGTGCAGAGTCCTGTTATCAAGCATAGGGTCTTTCAACGTTCGCCCTCATGACCTAGAGTAGCACTACTTCCTCAGGGCATTTGATGTAAGCCTTCATGTTGATTCTGAGTTCCCGTGGAAAGCTGAATGGAGGCATAATATTGTCATCACTAGTGATCAATCACTACAGACACCTTCATAATTTTCATCAGATTCATCCAACTCTTTGCGAATTTTCTGCACTGTCTTCAGATTGACACCCAAACACTCGGAAATGTTTGTATTACAGCTTTCAGCATGAATTCCAAGCAGTAAAGCATAGCGTTTCCAAATTGTTGACAAGGCGAATTGTGTCATGGTGCTTTTTTTCTCACAAACAGTATTCAACTGACCTTATTGTACCATACAATTGACAAATAGAAACAATGCACAAGTGGGAAATTAAAAAAAACATAATGCCAACCATTTGCTCATTGCACCATGTGTGTGTGTATGTACATATATATATATATATATATATATATATATATATATATATATATCCAAGTGAATAAAGAACAAAGAAAATATTACATGTTCTAAACTATAATATATATAAACACATCACTCAACAAATCCCGGGTCTAACTAATAAAACAACTTTTAGGCAAAATTCAACTTTATTCATCAACATAGTCTCCTTCTAGGGTGATACACTGATTCCAATGGTTCTCTAAAAATTCAATGCCTTTTTTGTAGAACTATTTGTCTTTGGCCTCAAAATATTCCTCACTTTCTGGTATCACTTCTTCATTTAAGCCAAATCTCTTTCTTTGAAGCATTCGTTTGAGGTCTGCAAACAGCCAATTGTCACTGGGGATCAGATCTGGAGAATAGGGCAAATGCAGAAACAATTCGAAGTGCAATTCATGTAGTTTTGCCATCATTGCAATTGACTTGTGACACAGTGCATTGTCTTGGTGAAAGATCACTTTTTCTTCCTCTTTTGTGGCCATTTTTTTGTGATTTTTTCTTTCAAATGCACCAATAATGCTATATAATATTTACTATTGATGGTATTATCTTTCTCAAGGTGATCAATGAACAAAATACCTTGTAAATCCAAAAAATACAAAAATGAAAACCTTGCTTGCTGATGTTGCATCTTTGGTCACTTTGGATAGCTTTCACCTGCTGCTGTTCACTCAGCTGACTGCCATTTTGACTCCGGAGTGATGTGGTGGATCCATGTTTCATTCATTGTCATATGTTTATGCAAAAACTCATTCTTGTTGCATTGAAACGGTTGCAAACAACGCTCTAAATTGTCGATGCCTTGTTGTTTTTGATTGACTGTGAGCAAATGTGGACGCCCACTTAGAACACGGCTATCACATTGACAAATGTTCATTCAAAATGGTGACTACACTGCCTTCTAATATGTTCAACTCCTCTGCTATCTCACATAACTTCAATTTTTTATAGACCAAAACGAATTTATGGATTTTTTTTTTTTGTGTCTTTAGAGACAACTGCCAATTTTGGGTGACCTGAGCATTGAGCATCATTTGTGTCTGTACAACCACATTTAAAGTCAGCATAATAATAGCAAATAATACTTATCAAGCTATTGCTTTGTTTGAACAGTATTTTTTCCCATCAGAAAGCAATGCTTTATCAACACATGAAATTCAGATGTTTCCATTGTTTTGAAAATTTGTAGCAGTAGCTTCACAGAAATAACTGTAATTTGTAAAGTAATAATCTGATAGGGCCCAAATTTTGTCACAGGCCATTTGAAGATTAGTAATTCATAAAAATCATAAAGATTTTTATTAGTGGTGCCATCTATATGCCAGGCCCAGGACATATCGAGTGAAGGGTTTTATATAAATGCATGTTTCATTAAATAATATTTTAATTTTCTTTCTTCACTTAATGATAATGCTATTAAGCTTATCAGTGTATATGAAAAAAATTTACATAAAATAAATAGACAAAACTTGTTTATATTATTTAATGAAACATGCATTAATGAAAAAACACTGTCTAAATACACACAATATAAATATATATATTTTTATATATAGGGCAGCAATCTTTCATTGGGCAAGGATAGCTTAATTGTGTTTTTAATGTTCTACTACTATTTCAATAAAACTTACACCATAAAGATAGAAGAATATACTTACAATGAACCCCTTGAAAATAGCTGAAATGTTTTGGACAATAATCACCAATCAGTTTCTACATTCTCTTAGTCTCCCTTCTAAAAGAAAAACTGAAAACTGAATAAAAACCTTTCCTTCTTTATATGTATGTACATCATTATGCCTAATGCAGAAAAATAAGAATTTACTTTACATCACAATAATATTTATATTTTTAACGTAATTCATTTTATCTATGCACTTAAATTAGTGCTGTATATTAACCACATAGATCATTGGTTCCCAAATTTTTTTTCTCTAGGTCACATTTTCAGAATTAAAATTTGCTCACACTTCACTAAAGGAAAGTCCCAGTGAAAAGACGTAAGCAGCCCTATGGCAAAGAAGGTCCTAAGTGAGGGTTAAATGGGGATAACTGCGAATTCAAAGTTAGAACATTATTATTGATAACTTTTTTCTCCAATTTGCAGACTCTACTTACTTACTTACTATATTCTTAATACTTGATATAATGTAAAAATATCACAATGATAAAATCAGTTCATAATTATATATAGCTATTTTATACTATGACTCATGTATGCAATTATAAGTAATCCATAATAATATTCTAAATTTTGAAATCATATTGATTTTTAGCATATGAATTTTGTGAACTGTTTCTAAATCTCTGAGTGTCTTTCAATTAGTCTGCTTCACTTGCTATCTTTTTCTGCCACACCTATAAAGTGCACTGCACTATTTGGAAACCACTAACATGGTTTGAATATTATACAGTGTAAATTTCAGATCAAAATAAACTCATAACTATGGCTTGTTGATTTACTCTTGGAAACAACATTCCATGCTGATATCCCAGAATTGATGGTTTATGCTCAATTACCTCTAAATTTTTGTGGCACCTTACCTGAAAATTCAAAGAACTTTTAAATATAGCTTCTAATTTTTCTATGATCTATCTTTTCTCACTTTTTTTTTTATCAGGATCTCTCTCTCTCTCTCTCTCTCAACAAAACAGAAGAGAATTTAATTAAAGAGATATCTAAATCTTACTGGTCCTTTGAATTAAAAGTACATATGTATGGTTTTATGAGTTATTTTTTAAATTCATATCTAAAGTATTTTAGTTATCCTTGAAAATAATTCTTGTTCAAAACCTCAAAATTTTCAAAGAGTATTTAAAATGCTTTTGTATTTAAAGATTTTTTTTATGCATATTTTATGTTACTAGACTCAAACATTAGAAGTGGAAATTGAATTTTACAAATGAAATTTAGATGAAGGCGTGAAAAAGTTCTTCAAAACTCTGTAAGACAAATAAACTGTATCCATTTATCAAAAAGGAATTCAAATGATTTCACCAGTTGATTTATGAGCTTAAATTAAACTTATGACTTACGAGATAATTTTTTTATTTCTTTGCTGTTAAATAAGTGGCAACAAAAAGAATTTACATGAGTCATACTGAATATATCAAAAAGTCTATGCTTTTATGTATATTCTCAAAAATATATATTAAAAATGTATATTTCTACTGTATATTTGTCTACAAAAATTTGCTTCTATTTTTTCTTGTTTATTTCATATCTTAATTCTTTTCTCTTGTCAAGGTTCTGGAAACGGAGAGACGTATCTATCTGGTAACGGAATATGCAAGTGGTGGAGAAATATTTGGTAAATATCCTGAAATGCTACTTTATGTATATTTAAAAAAAAATTTTAAAAAACTTCAACCCTTGTGTAATAAGGGAGACAATTCTTGGGTGTTAAGTACATCGACTGAACAATGAGTTTCAGTTATTACTGTCTCAACCAAGACTTTTTCAATCTTGTGATACTTTATTCTTTTTTTTAACAATTCTTTAATAACTGAAATACAGTTCTCATAATTATTTTTTATCTAAATGTTACCAATCAAAAAGTTTGAAATACTCTGCTTCCTTTCTGATAATATGATTTTTAAATTATCATTATACATTTCTTTAATACAAAATATGGCTTCTCTATCATAAAATTTATTTTAAGCAACCATTTAAAACATCACAAATATTCTTCAACTTGATGCAATTTACAAATTCTCAGAAGGTTTTAACTCTTTAGTTCATCCGCTCACATTTTAAAAATTTGTACATGATTCAAATAAATTAGATCATAAAACTATAATCCATCCAGTGTATTTTTGAAGGTTGTCTTTGGTAAAGGAAGCCATTTTTAAAGACAATACATTTACTATGTTTATTGAAGAAATATTTTGTATGGTAGTTTTAGCATTTACATTTAAAAAGTTCATAATATATAAGTTTATTTGGACTAATGAATTAAAAGAATGGTTTTTATTTTGTGATTTTGCTCAAGGCATTCTAAGATGAGAATTTATTTATATATAAAGGAAAAATCTTTTCTAGAAAATCCCATCTGATATGCTGACACCTTGAAGATTGCTCTTTAAAAGAAAGGAAAATATTCAATATCCTTTTTTCTTAATCTATATTATAATAAGATCGTGTCTGTCCATCCATCACAAGGCCTTATTAGTGAAAAGAGAGATAGGTCAATCTTTCTTTCTTGAAAGATGTGTGAGGTGAGCAGAGGAGGTTGGATGATATTTGTGACTGAAGTTAAGGTTTTGGGAGGGAGGAGAATGACTGCATTTCATTTCACTGGAACTGTATGTTTGTATGTATATATGTGTGTGTATGTTTTTTTTTTTCTTTTTTTTTTCTCACTGAAATTAAGTAGTGTCTTTTCCCATAGATTTTATGTATTTTTATGTTCCCTTATTTCTTTCTTTCTAGCCAAATCCCTGTCTTATGGACATTTCTCTTAATAATAATTTTTAAAAAATAATTCAACAGATAATTTTATTTGATTTATTGTAATTGGATTTTTATTTTAAAGTTTTTTTATTTCCAATCATTTTCTTTTGTATTTTCTCTATCAAAATGGAATAGTCTCTTATTTATGAATTATTTGCAGAGTGCAACATATGTAATAACTAAGAAACTAAAATAGGGACAAGATGAATTAAAATACGATAAATATAAACATTATATTTGGTGGATATCCTGTTTTTTTTTTTTGTTTTTTTTTAAAAATAAAAACAATGTAACTAACATCTACAGGGCTAGGTAATTAAGATTTAATAAAGATACTGTGCCCCTTTTGGTAGGGTTTGTTGTTAGTAATCAATATTTAATAGAAAACAAACAGATGGTTGATTCTGCCAAATCTCAATGTTCATTTACTCCCACAACATCTTTTTTCTGAAGGCTCACCTTGACACCCTTATATGTAAACTGTCCCTCTTTTATACAGTGGGCAGCTTTTGCAGTGACAACCTCCCATAAAACATAAATAAATCTTGGAAAAGAGATTCTGATTTTTACAATTTTTAAAAACTCTCTTGAGCATTTTATTTTTTTCTTTTATCTACAGACAAATAAGATTATTTCATCAGATACTTCGGATATATTTGTCTATATTTCTGACACGAGGTATTTACATTTTATGGATCGGTATCCTCATCTTTGTTGCTATATTCACAATGTATCGATTGTTGTATGCTCAGGCCTTCTTCAGGTGATTGAAATTTAGAACTTAATTCTTGGTTTTCTTCACTGGGTTAGATTGTACTAGTTATACTGAAAAGAAAATTATAAAAAAAATTCCCAATTTTTTATATATTACTGAATTTATATATTATCTGTTTTCAAGTTACCTCCCTTTGTGACAAGATTTACTGCCAGTAAAAAAAAATTTATTTTTTAGTTAAACAATTTATACAACTAATGTATATTGCAAGAAGAGATAAAATTTAGTATACTTTGAGATACAAAAGAATAAAATATTATTGTATCATAAAATGCAATAATGATAAAGGGGATGTCAAAAAAAAATTTTTTTTTTTTTCAAATGTTTTTTTGGTGAGGCCAAGAAATTTTTTTTTTTTTTCATTAATGCTCACCCTGTTCAAAACAAGAGAGCCACTCAAGGTAGATGGTTACATATAGTTGACTTTAGACTTGAACGGGTTAAGACTGGTCAAGAAGCATCTCCTTGGGAGTCAGTTTCACAAAGCAATGGTTCATGGAAAGAAGTTGCTCGAGTAGAACTTACATCTTACAAATGGAGTATGAGGGAATGAGGGTGATTCGCTACAATGTGCATGGCATGAGAAAGGGGTTGTGAGGTGGAAAATAATCTCACCCATAAGGACTTGGAGAGGCTTTTGAACTCCATTGAGACTGGATAGTAAAGACTGGGAACCTTCTGACCATATATGGCAGCAGTACTCTATTTTCAGCCTGATATTAATCTTGTAAAGATAGATGATAACAGGAGGAGCCAGGTACTTAAGGAAATTGTAGAAAGAACCAACCATTTTGCTCTGATCTTTAGCGATGGATTGTATATACAAGTTCCACTTGATGTCTGGGTTGAATATAAGTCCCAGTAGGCACTCAAGACATGGAAGCCTCACTGAGAAAGAGCACCTATGCATCACAATAAGTGAAAATTTAGGGTCTACTATATTATTTAACATTCATTTTTGTTATATTTGATATTGTTTCACTTTAGTGAGATAAATTGATAAATTCTAGATATGAATTATAGAAATGAATTTTCAATATTTATTAAATTAAATTTTTAAAAAATGCTTATTGTACTATTTTTACTTTGTAAAAATGATTATATTATTCAACTTAATCTTATACCAAAATTTTGAGTAAGACATTTTATACAGTTTCTTGAAAGACAGGCATTGTGGCATAGTAATTTTATATATATAATAACCAAATATTGACTGATGGAAAGAAGTGCATAATGTGCTCAATATTTTGTATTTGGACAAATAAAAATGTAGTAATATATTATTGAAAATGTTTATATCACTTTTCTAATAAAATTGCATGCTATTTTTATTGCTTATGCTTGAAAAGCAATAAAAATAATACTTATCTGTTTTGTGTAATGACATAGTTTGGCCATATTTCTACTGTCATTTGAGGTGTTGCACTAATATATTAAAGTGCTACTAGTGAAGAACAAAATGTATATTTATTATTTGTGTGTGTGTAAGGTCTGATCAAAAAGTGTAGGAACTGGTGCTATAAAAAGAAAACTACAACACACATCAATTCAAAATTCAGTCTTCTTAGAAATAGTTTTTTTCTGAAGCTATGCACTTTATCCAGCACTGTTTCGATAGAAATCTATTTTGGGATAGCAAGCATTATCATAATGTAGGTGCCACTCATTGGACACATGCATTTATGTCCTTTTCTAACAAACAAAACAGTATTTACATTTAATCACAGTTCAATTAAGAAACTATATTTTTTGAGAATTATGACAGAACAAGTTGTTGTTTTTCTTTTTGTAAATTACATTAATAAATTGGCTGTGTTGCCTCAAAAAAATCAAATTAGATTAGGTGAACTTTACTCTAAAAAATCTAAGTAATCTCCCTTGAATCAACTTAAAATTATGGGGTTAAAATTAATCAGCGATACTCCCAACTTTTTCTAGGATACAAAATTCAAAGAAAATATTTTTTGTAATAAAATAAATAACACTGAAATAAATTATCAAATAAAATAGGTGAGTATACGTCATGTGAACAAAAATATTGCACGAATTCAAATAAAAACAAAATGGGGACTGTAGCAGCAAAATAAATTAATAAGTGATGATTTTAGTACATGAACAAAACATTTCCATCACCATCACAGTCTACAAACTGTTACCAAGATCTTTCAGTTTAACAATAATCCATTAAATCAAATTTGATTTTAATTGATGAGAAAATTAACCAAGTCGATCACTATGAAACATTTAGTACAACAATGAAACTTAATAAAAACACTGGAAAGTATGTTAGGAAATATCAAATGATGTAAGTACGTTTGTGGTTTATTCTGAGAAAATTAATGTGAAGATCATTTGTCAGTGATTACTTGTAATCCATTGTGTACATTTTTCTCTGTTTTACCCCCTTTCCATTTGGCTAGTGCCTCTTCAAAAGGGAAGTGACATTTTGGGTATCAGGTTGACCCGAAGAAGCTGGTCTTGATGTTCAGGTGATGGATGAAGTTCTGAGCAGAGAATCCTTGTTCACAGGCAGCTGTATGTACAGCCAAGGTGGTGACCAGATGAGCAAGGATGCTGAGGTTAGATAGAAGTCTTTTAGATGATATTTTGTAACCAACACCCAAAGTTAACCAACACCCAAAGTTTCCACTTGCTGTCTCTGGGGTAGTGCTGTACTTTGACAACTTTCTTCAGCAGGTCCCACTCCAGCCGAGGCTGAATGGCATTGATGAAGGGCTACAATTCTCTCCATCCTCAATTTGAGGGTTTGCTGATATCCATAGTGGGAAATTAGAAATTCCAAATCCCCCTTTCCATAGACCTTCAGCTCTTCCTCACTGATGAAGCAGATGGGACAGAGACTTAACACACTGAATGCACACAACAGAGATGTTTGGAAACCTGGAGTTCATGTTATTGAGTTATTAATAAATGTGATGCACAGTTGTTCCAGATTGAATGTGGCCTTTGTGATCTGATGCTTACCGTTGTACATATTGCCTTGGATGTCTCTGGCTAATACTGTTAGGTTGGGAGATGACATTTCCTTGATCTTTTCCAGATCCTTTATAGCAATATCCAATTTCACTTTTATTAAAGCCACATTCATATATTCTGTTTGCAAGAACTTGGATAAGATTGTAACTGGGGCCATAATATATACCATGAGAGCAATGATGCTGATGAACTTCTCTGTTGCAATCTTTTTTTTTGCTATTTAACTTTGGGACTTTGCTGAAATCCTGGGACACTTCAGTGAAGTATGTCAGCAGCCTATCAATTGTCCTATGCACAGCCTGAAGAGCATTGTAATATGATAGCTATCAGATGGAATGCAGCTCTTTGTAAGTGGACATTAGGTCTTCCGGCAGTTTCTGTATGTGTCTTATTTTGACTACTCATTTGGGACTGGCACAGAAGTAATAAAACAGATGAGTCAGTATGTGCTGATGCCCTTTAATATCTGCTATTGACTCTGCTACTTTAGATGTGTACAAGGCCAGAGAGTGGGTAACACAGTGCACATTCACCATGTGGGGGTTGGGTTTAAGCAGTATACTTTTGTTTCTCCCAGTCATTACGGCAGCGCCATCAGATTTTATGCGCATCACTTTTGTTAATGGGATTTCTAATTTTAACATGGATGAATTTTGCAATTTCTACACTCTTTAGTTGCAACAACATGGGTGTTTGGTTGAAAGGTCACGGGGTCAATAATTTGGACATATACAACAAAGCGTTTGTGGTTGGTTATGTCAGTTATGTTATGTTGATTCACCTATAATCACAGTAACAAATGGGGATTTAGTCACCTTTGTTTTTAGAGCTGCCTGACTAGATAGCAATTCTTCACCTGCATATCATGATCTGTATGCTGTTGCTTTTTGTTGATCACAAAGAAAGGGGAAATAGAAAAAGAATACACTTTTGTTCCCCCTCCCCGAAGATAATCAACCATTTCTATTGATGCTATTAACTTTAAAATGTACATTTAAATGTTCCTTACAAGAAAGTGTTTAAGAGAGCAAAGATTCTCCAGGTGCTGACTGACACACAGTCAACGAAGTTATTTTGTTGGTCAGTCTTTGACTGCTATGAATTTATGAAGGAACAAAAGCATGATAGTAATTCATTTTCACTATCATTTGTTAAAAGAAAAGAGGATTGAAATTTGATGGAAAATGAAAATAAAAAGCAAAATGCTGAGATACAGAAAAAAACTAAGACAATTGTCTTGTAACAATAATGGATATATCAATGGAAATGCAGTCTAAACAAGGGTTTTTATTGACTGACACTCTTCCTGTGAAGGTTGAAAGAAGAAATAATGTATTCCTCAAACATATAACCTATATTTTCAAATTTAAAATGGAATTCCATTCTGATTACTTAAAATGAACACACACATAAATTTTCTGTCTTTCCACATCCATAAATAACAAATGTATTGTTTCTTACATTGAAATGAAAATCATTTTCATAACCATAAACTAACATTGCCTGATGACAAAATTTCCATGTAGCAATGTAAACTATATTAATTTTAAATAATAAAATAAATTTAATTATATATATATATATAGAGAGAGTTAATTAAAAACAGAATACCTACTCAAATACAAGTATTGATTAAAAATAATGTTCAAACAAATAAATTATATATATATATATATATATATATATATATATATATATATGTGTGTGTGTGTGTGTGTATATATATATATATATATATATAGAAAGAATAGAATTGACGTCATAATATATGTAAGATCTTAGGACCCTTTCGACCAACACATTATCAAAGGTGCTCATTGGCTGAATTTTTTAATAATAAATATGACTTGTAGAAGTCATATATCATTTTATTTTTCTTATAGAACTTTGTTTACACCTCCCTTTCATTTTAATTATTCTTGATTAAAATTTTGTTTTTAAATCAGTTCCACCTTCTCTTCTACAAGTCATATGTGTGTCCTGTATATCATTTAAAAATCCAGCCAACGAGCACCTTTGATAATGTGTTGTCCTGAAAGGGTCCTTAGATCTTCTATATATTATGATGACAATTCTATTTAAATCTATTTGTTTTTTTTCTGTGGGTACAAATCTCTTTTTATATATATATATATATATATATATATGAGCATGTGACTGAATGGTTAGAATGTTTGTTTTCTAACCATGAAACCTGTGTTTGAATCTCATCATGGTTGATTTATAAGAAAAGTGACTTCTTGATGTTATCAGTCTGGGGTAGAGTCACCTAGCATGTGGCACCTTTGGAAAGTAACTGAAAACCATACCATGAGTTGATCCAAGTCTTGTGAATGAAATTGGATAGACAGCAACCTTTGAGGAGCCATTGATGGTTGGGCTAGCTCAAAGTCATAAGTCATCGTGACTGAGTATTTAAGTCTCCTGGCTTTGTTCAGACTGTTCTTCATACTAGATAATACACTTTCTCTCAGAAATTTTAACTAAGGTCCACTCACCATAGTTGCAGTATAAGCCACACGTGGGCTCTGTGGGTGTTGAACAAACACAGATGTGCCTGAGCAGGCGTCTGCAATGAAGACTAGCTAGCCACCCTGATAGACAGGTATCCTCAAATACAAAAGTGGCCAACCATTATGTGTGTGTATGTGTGTGTGGGTAAAATCAAATTTAAAAGGAAATAACAATTTCCAAAAACTATTAAACACTGAAATGTGATACTACCGCAGGCTGGACTGCTGCCCTCAAGCCATATCCTGGTCAAAATGGCACCAGATGTGACGCCTCAGCCTGGCTGGCCATCTGTCTAATGTGACGCTCGTCCTCGCCGACGGTTGTGACTATCCCAGTTGTGACACTGCCACCCGGTCGTATGGTTGGTTTGGTCACAGTCGCTGGTCGGGACAATCCCGCCCGATGACATCGCCACAAAAGCTGGGTTACAGGACGTCTTTTGCAACAATGGGCCACTGTCCCACGTTGTGATTAGATCCCAGAAGTCTCGTCATGCAATTTCAATAGTCGTCCCTCTTAGCCAGTCCAGACACTGGTGTACACTTATGGATTGAAAAAAAATAAACACGGCACCAAAAATAAATGAACGAAACCGAACACGCCTGGAGAGCTACGTAGAATGTCTTTATATAAAGAAAAAACAATGTCTGTCTTTTCCCAAGAATACAGTTGTCGAAAATGATATACAATCGTCGAAAATGATTTTTACAACGGAGAGAGAAAGTTCGCCAAAAGCATCAAAGCTTCTAATCTTCAAGTAAAATGTCTGTTTCATTAGCGTTGAAATAAACAGATCTCTTCAAATATTCACCAAAGTCTCTTGTATTTCATTAAAAGTCTTTTCATTAATTTTCTATAATCAGGATTGTCAATTTTCCTATGTAACTTCTAAAACAGCAAAGTTCTTTCGGGTCCTTATCGGAGTTTAACGGAGTTTGCCGAGGTTGAACGACTGAAGATTCAGATTTTTCAATTTTCCCATGATAAAAAAAAATAACAATAACATTCAGGTTTCATGTCAATGGCACATTATTCTAAATTGACTTCTTTGAGTTAATTTGCAGCAGGCTTCATTCGAAATTAACTCTTTAGCCATAAGTACCATGGTGAGCGACCAGCTGTGGGTCATGGCTCCCCGGATGGGGCCATTTTTTTCCCCAGCCGCTACATTTCAACTGATAGCAACTCTAATTCAAAAACTGTCACCCAACTGACAAAAAAAAACTCTCTCCAACTCTGAACAAACTGCTTCCCAACTCAACTTTTCATGTTGAGCATCTATTTTTATAACCAATTTTGATCCTCTCTGAGGATCCAGCCAGCTCACAGCCTTTGGCCAATGAAAATCGGTCTCCGCCCATTCAATTTGCGGATGTCTTAGCTCGACCAATGAGATCATGCCAACTCACATCGAACCGAATCCAGCTCGGGTCACTTCGGACTGTTGTGCTAAAACAGTGGCCTTGGCATCCGGGTGACCTTATCAAATCACTCTGACACTTGTTTTGTCTACGCTTTTTCAGATTAGCAGAATACATTTCAAATCTAAGAGAAATTTATATGAACATGAAAACATTTGGAAATCATGAAAGACGAGAAATGTATATTTATCCAAAGTAACTTTATTTTATGCTCCCGTATTTTTAGAAGCGCTTGATGGTACTAAATTTTTTTTTTCCTAAGCTCACATCGCGTGATGCAATAAAATACTAATAATATCACCAATATCAATTTCTCTCTCCATTGTTTTAAACCAACCAAAGGAAAGTATCCCCACGGGAGAAGGGAAAGTATCACCGTGAGAGATAGTGTCACAGAAATAAAAAGACTTAGAAAACAAAATATCCTTATTAAAGGCTAAAAAAAAAAGTAACATATACAATAAGCCTGAAGGACTACGAGAAAAAACATAAATGATTAAGTCACCAAATGTTACTAAAAAGCACCAAACTTCTCCATCAAAATATAAATGAGGAGGTGAAAAAAATCACAGTCAAACTGGGTATAAGTGACTGAGTCCAGATATTAACCAGTAAGCAAGCATTTCTAACTATAAAAGACCATAAGCATAATTTTCTCCAATAATCCCTCGTACAGACTTATCAACCCAATAAAAACTGAATTAGGTAAAATAAGCTAAGAAATCTTTAAAAATATATTTAATTATGGAGTGCTGCACAATGAAACGTGTCGAGTGTATTTCTTGATTTGAGAAAATTAGAAATAAAGAAAAAAACTACTTTCATAAAATATAACATCAAAAACGTCCATCAATATCTGAAAAACAGTTGATGTGAGCTTTGATTTTCACTAAGCATTGGAACATATAAACATAATTTTATATTGCTGTAAGTCCATACTATACTACAATAGGGAAGCATGAATTAAAAAATCAAAAAAGGGCACATTTGAGTACCACAAGGTTTGTTTGATGGACCCAAAACCTCAGAACTAATAGGCCTGTATATTCTATATAAGACCAACAAAATAGTCCACATAGACAACTACAGGCTATACAAAAATGAGGGATTGATGATAGTGCCAGACAACAGAAGAGCAAATGACAAGATGGAAAAAATGCTTTTCAAAATCTTCAAAAATCTTAAAAAATAGAGGTTGAAATGTATATAAAAAGCTGTCTAATCTTTAGATGTAAAATTTAATCTACAAACTGACAGTGTCTCCTCATATATGAAAACCAAATACAAATTTGAAGCATGTGAACACTGGATCTCATCATCCTGCTAACCTAATCAAACACATCCCTAAAGGAATAGAACACAAATTATCTAAAAAAAAAAATACCTCTCACAAAACGATTTTCAATAAAAGAAGAAAGATAATGGAAATGGCCATAAAAATAAATTAGAATATAAACTTCAGATAAACAAGCAAATAAAAAAATGATGCTAGGAAATAAAACATTTTTAATTTAGAAATAGAATGTAAAATAGGGCAAATATTTTTCAAATTAATAAACACTTCCATAAAAACTCGGAATTACATAATTTAATTGTGTTTCTATTAAAAAAAAATTAAGTTGCAGCTGTACTTGTAATTTAGAAAATTACATAAAGAAAGCAAACTGTCAAGAATTTAAAAATAGCATGCAGTATAATATTGTTAATGAAAAATCTAACTGCAGAGACAAAAACATGCCCACTTGACGGCGTTTGTAATACAGAAGGAGTTATTTACAAAGCAGAAGTACAGAATACAGTTGAACAGAGAAAAATATACTTAGGATGTACTGAAGGAAATTTTAGAAATTGTTGGTATAATCACAAGTCTACATTCAAGCTAGAAAGCCTTAAAAATTGTACCAAACTGGCTAACCACATGTGGAAATTGAAAGGAAAAAAGGCAAAGACTGATATAACATGGAGAATATTAAAAAAAGCCAGACCTTACAACAGTGGTGACGTCTGCAGATTGTGCCAAGAAGAGAAGTTAGCCATATTATTTCCAGAACAAGAAAGGTTACTAAATGAAAGATCCAAAGTAAATCCGGATGTAAACATATCAGAAAATATATTTTAGGATTATACAAACCCAGATGAAAGTATTTACAATTCTTGAAAAACTCTTCCCTAATTTTTATTATTTATTTTAAATTTAAGTTGTGTTTTGAAAATCTCTGTTGTACATTTGGAAAAAAAATGTTAGAGAATCAGTTGATATAAAACACCTGAAGAAATTGAAAGGTTGAAACCAAAAATGCATAATCAACTGAATTCCAAATGAAAATATTTAAAAGTGCTACATTTATATATGTATTAAGCACTTTTTCATACAACTGTATACTGGTATAATTTAATTCTGACCCATAACTGGTTAATAACAATTATATAAAAGAATCTGATAAGATGATAGAACAAAGCATGAAATATGTCTCAACCTAACATTTCACTTTTATTAAATCTTCTTTAGAAATAGTTTTCATGATATCGTGATTTTGGTTGATTCTTATTGGTCATATATGTGTCATGTGTATTAAAGCAATAGCTAATTTTTTTATATATATGTTTGTGGAATATTTTGCATGTGTATGTTTATAGAAACGTTTGTCCGTTTCCATGTATGTGTTGAGTATTAATATGCATGTCAAGTATTAAAACTATTTTTTGTATGGTTGTGTGTGTGTGTGTATATATATATAAGAAAAATTAAGGCAGACATGTTATTTCATGGTAAGTCGGAAGTATAGGCCAATTTCAGGCAAACCATCATCAGTTTCCGTCTTTATTGTACAAAGGATTTTACACAAAATATTGCGTAAAATTGTGAAAAATCTATTTCAGGCAAACCATCATCAGCTTCTGTTTTTATTGTACAAAGGATTTTACATGAAAAATCATGTAAAATCATGAAAAATCTTTTGTACAATAAAGACAGAAGCTGATGATGGTTTGCCTGAAATAGGCCCATACTTCCAACTTACCATGAAATAATTATATTTGCTCTATATGTATTTATATACATATATATTAAGAGCTCTCTTAGAGAGTTATTCTACCACTGTATGTACAGGATACTCCTTTGGATTCTTCTTATCTACACCGCATGCTCTTAGATATATATATATATATATATATATATAATGCAATGAAAATGCACTCATTGAAGCAAATTGTGATGGGTTATTAGAAGTAAATCCTTTACAAAAATGTTCAGTGAAAAAGGTCACAAGATAAATAACATAAACTCACTTTAGTTTCCTCAAAAGCAGGTCTTCATCCTAAGAAAGTCATACAGTGCATCTGGTGGAAGTGAAAACAAATATTTTTATCAAGTAGACAGTCAGTTGATTCTGAAAAGTATTGATTTCATTTGGATGAATTAAAGTCAGTAATTCAAGAAAAATGGCCAGAATTGGCAAACAGGAAAGGTGTTGTTTTTTATCACGATAATGCCAGACCTTATGTTTCTTTGTTGGCCCAGCAAAAATTGTTGCTTGGCTGGGATATGTTACCCCACTCACCATATACACCAGATATTGCTTTATTGGATTTTCATTTGTTTGTGTGCTTGCAAAATAATGTCATTGGTAAAAAATTTAATTCTTTGGATGGCATAAAAAAAGACCCTAATGAGTTCTTTGCCAAGAAACCGCCAAAATTCTGGGAAGGCAGAATTTTTAATTTGAAGGAAGAAAGGTTGTACCACAAAACCGTTTATATTTACTTGAATAAATATTTAATGGCATAATTTTGTTTTGTGCTTAAATTTCCCTTAAAAATTAGCATGAACTATCTACACAACCCTCTACAGTTTTATTTAAATTCAAATATAACATAATGAGTCAGATTTTTTGCTTTATATATTTTGAAATAAATCTGTTAGAAGTACTGATAAATATATAACTAGACGATATTACCAGTCTTTTTTTCTTTGTTACATTACTACATCATATGATTACTGAGGGTCATAAAATATTATCAAAATAAATAAAAAAGGCAGTTACATGTACAATATTATATTATAATGGAGTAATAAAGTTTATATTTTAATGAGATGATATAATAAAGAAAAAATCTGATAATGATGGCTAGTTGTTTGTCAGTATTTCTAACAGTTTTGTTTCTAAGTTTAATACTATGCTTTGTTTTCTTATATTCTTTATGAAATTTTATTTTTTCATTGGCATTTCCTGGTGAGATTAGCTCATTTGTGTCAAGAATACTTCTGTTATCATTAAATATTTCATTTAGATTGTTATTGACTTCCAAAAAAATATCTATCTGACCTGTAAGTATCAGATTCTCCAAGCTTTTCTTCCTCATCACATCCCAGGAACTTCAGCTGTCTTTTCCTGATGCTCAGTATTAATTTCCTTTTCATTTCCATTCTTTCCAAAACCTCATCATTGCTCACATCCTTCTGTAGCACCGCATTACAGTTGCTTCAAGTTTTTCCTTCATCTTTGATGATATTGTCCAGCATTCACTGCCATATTGAAGGACACACATCACATAGCAATCTAGGACACACTTTTTTGTTTCTAGCGAAATTTTCCTGTCTTTTAATACTCTGCTCAACTTCTGGAATGTATCATTCGCCATACCAATTCACCTTTGGATCTCAGTGTCATACTTTTCGTCTTCTATTAGAACACTTTCCAAGTACTTAAAATTTTGTCCTTGCTTAATCTTAGTATTCCCAAACTGTAATTGGCATTTTGGACTCTTCTGTTTGCTGATGACCATACATTTTGTTTTCTTGTAATTTTTTCTTTTGACTTTCTTCATCTACCTTTCTTAAGAGGTCTTGTAGTTTTCTGTGTTGGCTATCCTGCATTGTATCATCTGCATATCTTATGTTATTCAAATTGTGACTGCTGATGACAAATCCTGGCATAACTTCTAGGATCCTCAGAATAGTCTCGCTGTACAAGTTGAATAGATCTGGTGAAACGACACATCCTTGTCTTATACCTCGTTTCTATCTTTGTATATCTGCTGAATTAATGTGTTAAAATAAAACATGTCAACCAACACTTACATGTGCGCACACACCCACAATTATATTTGCCAACTCTGCCTTTATTATAAATCTGTTCTAAAATATATTTCATTATCTGAAGAAAAATTTCTACTTACCTGAAATTTATTTTTATATATATATATATATATATATATATACACAGAACCTGGTTGTTCATGGTTTACCACAGCCTTCTGTCAATAGCTGCTTTCAACATATTTTTCTTCTTTATAAACCCCCTTCTATCTTTGTAGTATTTGTTTCTCTATTTAATTGATCAAGTAGATTACCTGTTGCTTTCCTCAGAGAATATCACCAAGGCTGCAATACGACACGCTAGAGGACAATCTCACCCTGCAGAAAGAATACAATAACAGCGTGAGAAAGAAATATGAAGAACAAATTGGAAAAGGATACTCAAAATGGGATTCACTAAAAGAAGCAATGGTGACCTCAGCGAACAACATAGCCCCAAAGGAAATCAAACACAGAAGAAAAAACGAGTGGATGACCGAAGAGATCCTTCACATGATGCAAAAGAGACAAAAAAAATAATGCCAAGACACAGAGCAGAGTACAAAAAACTTCACAGGGAGATAAGGAACAAATGCAGACAAGCCAAAGAGGAATGGCTCAACAACAAATGTGCAGAAGTAGAGAGACTGAGCAGGAACAACAAAGCAGAGATGCATAAAGAGATAAGAGAACTGACAGGAAGGGACAATCATATTAGAGAAAGAGGAAATACTCTAGCGATGGGAAGAATATATAAAGGATCTCTTTTGCGACAAGAGAGAACAACCGAGAATACACAAGGAGATGGATGGACCGGAAATACTAAAATCCAAAGTGGAAGCTGCAATGGCCAAAATGAACAGAAACAAAGCACCTGGTCCAGATGGCATAGTGATAGAGCTGCTGACAGCCTTAGAAGAATATGGCATAGAAAAGATTACCGACATAATAAACGAAATTTATAGCAGCGGAATAATACCAGACGACCTATGCAAGTCAATATTTATAGCGCTGCCGAAGAAACCTGGTGCAAACGAGTGCGAACTACACAGAACTATCAGCTTAATGAGTCACATTACAAAACTGATTGTCAGAATCCTGATGAATAGAGCGAGAAGCAGAATCAGGCCAGAGATAGGGCAGGAACAGTGCGTGTTCGTCAGGAACGCCATATGATTAGGATGCTCTCTGAAAGGGCATTACAAATGAAGAAAGACTTGTACCTATGCTTCATTGACTACGTGAAAGCATTCAACAAAATACGACACAAAGAATTGATGGAGATGCTAGGCAACCTCGACATTTTCGGCAAAGACATAAGAATAATCAAGAATCTCTACTGGCAGCAAACGGCCTGCATACGGACAGGTAACAACCTCAGTAGATACAAAAAGATAGAAAAAGGCATAAGACAAGGATGTGTCTTTTCACCGGATTTGTTCAACCTATACAGTGAGAATATTTTCAGGACCCTAGATGACACGCCAGGATTTGTTATTGGAGGCCACAACCTGAACAACATAAGGTATGCAGACGATACAGTGCTGATTGCGGACATGGAAAGGAAACTACAAGACCTCATACAGAAAGTAGCAATGGAGAGTGACAAGAAGGGACTACAAATAAACTTTAAGAAAACTGAGTGCATGGTCATCAGCAAAACGTGCAACCCAAAATGCCAAATACAGGTGGGGGATAACAGAATCAAACAAGTACAAGAATTTAAGTACCTAGGAAGTGTTCTAACAGAAGATGGAAAGTGCGACACGGAGATCCGAAGGCGAATTGGCATGGCAAAGGACGCGTTCCAGAAGATGAGCAAAATACTAACACACAGGAAAATCTCAATAGAAACGAAGAAAAGAGTGCTAGACTGCTACATGATGTCAGTTCTTCAATACGGCAGTGAATGCTGGACAATATCATCGAAAATGAGGACAAAACTGGAAGCGGCCGAAATGTGGTTCTACAGAAGGAAGCTACGGATATCGTGGACTGAGCATACAAGCAATGACGAGGTGTTAGAAAGAATGGCAACAAAAAGGAAATTGATGCTGAGCATCAGGAAGAGACAACTGAAGTTCCTGGGACATGCAATGAGGAAGGAGAGCCTGGAGAACCTGATACTGACTGGTCAGATAGAAGGAAGGAGAGACAGAGGAAGGCAGCGGATAACATATTTGCAGGGCCTGATCAGGTGGATGACAGAACGGGGGTTGCCAGGAGCAACAGGAGCAAACATACTAAGAGCCAGGAGGGATAGGGAGACGTGGAGAGCCATGATCGCCTACGTCCTGAAGGGACAGGGCATATAGAAGAAGAAGAAGAAGACACTTCTTTCCTTATTATTTTCTTATTATTCTTTTAATTACTGTAATCCTGTGTAAGACACAGTTTTTTTTGTTTTTTTCATCCAAAATTATATCCAAAAGTCTACTGCATCTTATACTTTAGTTTAGAACTCAGTTCCATTTTTTTTCTATGGCTCAAAACAGACAAAATCAAGTCAAATTAGATTTACTTGTTTATTGAAGAGATAATATCAATTTATTGGCATATTGCAACAACGAGAAATCTTTCATAAAGTTCCTCTTCACACTCCTTCCCAGTCTTTTGAACAGGAGTAGAGATTTATCACTTGTTTCCTGTTAAGGATTGGGTTTCCAGTTTTTATAAAGTGTTTTCATTCTATTTTACTCCCAGTAGCCCCTTGTGTCTTAGTGGCATTATTAACATGCTTAAAGTGAATTAAAAAGAAAAATCCCATACAGTTACATATTTTGTACAGATTTTGTTGAGTCTAGACACTTACATGTACTTAAAAACCTTTAAAGATAAAAATATAGAAAATAAAGCATAATTTGGAAATAAAAATCACCAAAAACAATTTTTACTGAAATGCAATTAATGACTGTTTCATAATAAACTTCAGCAAGTTTTGAAAACAACCAATTACCAATGTTTTCGTAATGCTTACAGATCACAAAAATATACAAAATGTCATGGTTTGGTGGGGGAGCAGTGTTATAATTCCATGCTGCGATATTTGGTACTAACAAGAGTCAATTGTAGTACACTTCCAGAAAACAATTTTAAGACCTGAGATGATTTGATATTGAGAGAAACTTTACTGAGACTGTAATTTATGATAATAATGTTTTTGGTTGGTAAATTTCCAATTTTTAACAAAAAGTGTATGAAATAGCTAGATCTTCTCACCTCTGAAATTCTATTCTGATTTCTTGTATACTTGCAACCTACAATCTTCAAAAATTTAAATGCATCATCAATTAGCATCTTCTGTCTTTCTGAATCCTGTTCTTTTTATTGTCCTTTCTCATCAATAAAGTCTCATTCTCTTTCACATTCAGCAATCCCTTGTATCTTAGTAGCATTGCCTTCTTGTTATAGGAATGGTACTGATGTATTTGTAATTTAGTACCTTTTTCTTTTTTGCTTACATTACCATGAATTGTGAATATAGCTAGAGCTTTTTGGTAGCATTATATTCAAAAGAAAATATTTACAAAAACAACCTAATATTTTGTTGTATCATTAAAGTTATAATAAAAGAAAAGAGTAAATAGGTAGACAATCATGGCTCTCCACAATTTCTTATCCTTTGTAGCACTTAATAAAGTTTGCTTTTTTCTCTCTCACCTAATCTCTGTTCTTCCAGCCAGTTACACAAGCTCATTAGATTATACACTGCTTTCCTCTGTTTCTCTTGCATTCAATATGTCTGGTGATTGTTAAATTTTCTAAGCCCGCTTTCTGATGCTAAGTACAAGTGTTCTTTTGTTTCCAATTTCTCTAACACTTTTCATGACTCATATGTTCAGTCTATGGTATCCTCAGCATCCTTCTGTAGAATCTTATTTCTGTTGCCTAGAGTTTCTTCATCTGTGATGAGATGAGATTGTTCAGCATTCACTGCCACATAAGACTGATATTACATAACTGTTCCACAGAAATTAGTTTTGTTTCTAACATAATTTTCCTGTTTCTTATTACTTTGCTTTCTTTGATCACATGTTGGTCTATATATGAATAAAGACAAAAAAAAACTTATCTTAGCCAACATGTTTAAACACGTTGGCTAAGATAAATTTTCCTTTTGTCTTAATTCATATTTGACAGATATATTTTTAGTTATGTCTGAAATCCCCCCCCACAAACACACACATATATATTAATAAATATACATATTATTATACGTCAGTGGCATGACTTGGAATTTCATGCATTACACAATCATCAGGTGTATATTTCAAACTGAAATATTGAAGTTTGAAATATGCACCTGATGATAGCATAGTGTATGAAACTCCAAGTCATACCACTGACATACAATATGTATATTTATAAATATATATAATAGCTCTGTTTATACTATGTTGAACACTGTTTTATTAACATCTGAATAATATTTTTATACATGTACATATTTCTATGTATATATTTATTAGTTTACATACTTTATATATATATATATATATATATCATTTATTTTAAATGGTTAATATTTAGCAATAAATCAATGAATGATATTTTGAAAGATAAAAACACTAAAAATGATCTTTCTTCCAATATTTTTTGTATTGTACAGGAGATACTGAAAACTTTCTGGCCTAACCCACTTCCCAAAATCTGTTCAAATGACTGCCATTAGAATTTATTTTTAAATACCTTCTTATTTGGGCTGAGAACTTTTCAATACACCTTCAAACAAAAAAATGCTTAATAATCGTGTGTATTAAATTCCATGAAAAGTATATTACATATGTAAAAAATGGATAATTTTACAAATTTAATATTAGTTAATATGTTGGTTTTTACAGATCACTTAGTGGCACATGGTCGAATGAATGAGAAAGAAGCCCGGAAAAAATTCAAACAAATAGTTGCTGCTGTTTCTTACTGCCATAAGCATCATGTAGTCCACAGAGATTTAAAGGCAGAAAACCTGCTTCTGGATGCTAATCTAAACATTAAAATTGCCGGTCAGTAAATTATTTTTTCTTCTATTGTGCTGATACTGTTTGCTTGAATATATTTGAGCAAGATACTTACTGTAATATGTAATTTTATTTGCATAAATTAAGTGTAATAGCTTCTCTGAATTTTTGTTTTTGTAATCTCGTTTCAAAGCAAAGATGTTAACAAATTTCAAATTTAATGTCCAATGGAGTCTGTTTGTTCCTGTGTTTGGAAGGTCATAATAAATTATGGTTTTAATTTCAAGTCCTTGTAATAGTATACAAATCAAAACATTATGTATGATCACCAAAGTTAAGCAATGTCTGAGCTTTGTCAGTACCTAGAAGGGTAACTGCTTGGGAATAACAAGTGCTGTAAGCTTGGATTTCTGGGTGGTGTAATGAAAGTGTTAATTGGGGAGCTGAGTTCCAATTCCTGTTTCATTTTTTATAGTCACTTATGCACAAATACCCTTGGGAAAGGCATAAATCTGCCTTTTTTCCCCCTGCTATGAGTTAATTAGTAAAACTTTTATTACTAAACCATTATCTTCAAAAATAAACCAAAATTGTGTTCAAAATATTTATATTTCTGCATTAAATAACCCATAGAGGTTGATATACCGCTAAACAAATAAAGAAACAAAAAAACAGGACATTATAAACAAAGTTAAATCCCACCATATCTCCTTGTTTCAGACTTGTCTTAATCCAAATAAGTTCTGACAAACTGATATAAAAATGAATGATTCTTATAATTAATACATTTTATTAATAAGCAGCAGATTACAAAATATCTGTAGCAAAAGGCGGTGAGAGTAGAGATTAATATTTTTAAGCTTATAGCAATTTGGCTTACTTCTTTTAATTGATTGAGGGTTAGTTACAAATAAAATGCTTGAATGAAATAGGTCTATGTTGTGGTACCTCAAGTCATCAATAGTACTTTCATCTTTAAACATAGTCTTCCAGTTTAGACATTAATGATTTTAGTGAAGAAAAGAATGAAGAAATCATAAAGAAATTTAATTTGGTATTGATTTTCATTTATAAATAAAATGCTTTCAAAGGCTTTGTCCTTTGATTATTAAACTGGCAAATTCAACAAGCAAAATATCAACACAAACATACTTTGTCAGTAATATGTCTCCAGTTTGAATCTGTCAATATTTGTTGACATGCAGAACAGTCTCTCTTTTTATAGGATAGGTTTGTCTAAAAGTATTAGTGTCAACAATTGCTGTCTGTATTAATTAATTCTAGTCATTTATTTCATTAATGATGATCAAAATTAATAAATGTTTACTTTAAGGGCTAGGGAGAAACCTATTAATTTCTAGATTAACTTTACTTTGAGAAAGCAAATGGTACAGTTGGCAGAATAATTACTGATTCAGAAAATGGAATTAGTGAAGTAATTTTAAATTTCAGTCAAGACATTAGCTTCCCACTGATGCTCTTGGAAAAAGCATGAATCTCTCTGTTCTTTATGCCTTTGGAAAGGCATTAACCTTGTTAGGGCAACTAATCCAGAAAAATGACAACTCTAAATTCAAACCTAGTATAAATAAGCTCCATTAGGCTATCTTGCCTGAGCCATACATTTTGCTGTGGCCATAGTATATGTGGTGATCCAACAACCTTATAATGGGTTACAGGAAACTTAAGTTGGGATCAAAGTGTCGTCTGTTTCCTATGAGTTGGTTAGACTTTAAATTTTAATACTCCACTTACACAGATGGTATTCATTTGAGTTAATATTCTTTACTAATTCCACTGTATTAAGTAAACTAATAGAAACATGGAAACGTGATGTAAAGTCATAAAAGATTTAAAAGCTTAAAATTCTAATCTTTAATGGATGTATGGGTTGTGTAATTGTTATCCGTGCAGAAAATTAAATCAGCAGGTTGATCTTAAATTCCAACTAAATTTATGCTAATGCCCTTGGAAAAGGCATGAATGCATTTTTTCTCTCCCACAGCTATAAGTAAACTAGCAGTATAGCCCGGCATTGCTCAGGTGTAATGAAAGCTTTAAAACTAATCCATGGTCCTGGAGCTCAGACTCTTTGGACGTTGGCACAAAAGACTAAAAAGCAAGTGTTGTTTCCAGTTAAAGCAAAACCGTAGACTGAAAGAAAAATGAATGGCTGTAAGTCAAATTTTGATTTCCTGGTATTGATATCAAATAAGTTTTTTTCATCGTAAAATGAATTTTGAAGTAACATGGTATCATGGCTGAGACTAAGAACTACAATTATACCTACTTAGAGCCAAACCTGAAGCAAAAACTAAAATAAAAGGGCTGAAAAAATACAGACATACAGGCAGATAAACAGACACACAAAAACATCTTGCCTTTTATATATATATATTATCAATTTTCTGCACTATTGTAAGAACTGCAACCTTGAAACTTCTGAATATCGTTTCTTATGTCTTTGTCTATGAGTGTATCAAAGTTGATTAAAATCGGACCACTCCTTCTAGAACCCAATTTTTTCGATTATCAATTTTCGATATTTATTGGGAGTACCTCGACACAAAACTGACCTAAGAACACTCGCAGATGCTTATAGTACAACTGTGTAAATTTTCAAGAAAATCAGTTCAGCCATTTCGGAGTCTATAGGTAACAGACGGACACACACACACACAAAGTTCCATTTATAAATAAGTTTAGATAACAGGACATATTTGCTCCTTTATCTTTCCCAAAAAGTTATGACAATAAAATGGGAAACCACTCAATTATCTTTTCCAAGAAATCATGACTGTCTTGGTTCTGAAAAGACATGGCATTAAAAAATGTGTATTTAGCTAAAATGAGTTTTCTATCTATATTGTTAATTAATTAAAAATTGGTAATAAAAATTCTCTAATAGATGACTTTAATAAGGTTTCATTAATAATAATTGTCAAATAAGTTCAATGTTTTTTGATTTCCCAGTATATGAATTAAACTATTAGATATTCTGTATAAAGTTTCTGTAACATTTATATGATTGTTGACATATATATTAAGATGTTTTACATCCGGACAGGGTATGATTGGTAAATTGTCGCTATTCCATATTTTTAATTTTACACATACCCATTATTTTTATTTTGTCAACTGCACAATATAGTAGGGTCAATTAGGTTCTGTTCGTGAGAAAAAGAGCATCATGACACACTTCACTCCACAAGATATTTGGAAGCAGCATCCCGTACTGCTTGGCATTAACACCGGAAGCTCCAATACAAGCATTTCAGAATGTTTGGGTGTTGAGGATAGTGCAGAGGATTCAAAAATTGTTGAAGGAGTCTGATGGTGATTACAAAGGTACAGCACTTCAGAAAACTCGCTATGATCATTTTGATAAGAACTAAACATAAAGGCCGACATCAAGTGTTGTGAGGAGTTCATGCTACCATTTGGCAATACCATGCTACACAAGCAGGAGAACCCAGTCATGGCTGTCAGACAATTTCTGCAACCACATCACCCCATACATCAGGCTACTTAACTCCTCAGACTGCAACCCTCTTGGTTATTATGTGTGGGGCACAGTTAAGCAAGAGACCAACAAAACTCCTTGAAACACCAAAAATGAACTGAAACAAAGAATTCTGGCAGCATTCACCAACTTAAACAAGGAGACCGTCCAGAAGAGTTGCAGGAAATTCCAAAGTGATCTGGAGGGTGTGGTTGAAGCAAATAGTGATTTTATTTTTTTTTTTTTTTATAATTTACTTCAGTATTTAAAGATATTTATTTTAATTTTGGTAAATATATCAAAAATGAGATGTCAGTGTTGTCTTCTGCATTATTGCAAAAATGAAAACAATTTATCCATCACACTCTGTACAGTGTATTCCAACATTATATGCAAATTACATTTCTTTAATTATTCTCTGGTTGATTGCATGTATTGTCACATTTTTAATAAACCGGTTGTCAGCACTAGCATGTGCACCAGTGTTTAGTGTCAAGTGGTTCTTCACAGTAATCAATAACTGACAGCCATTTGGAGATATCACACCATTTCCACCATTCCAAATGAAATGCAAAATAGGCTGTAAACCATTTTTGCACAACAATAAGAAAGTAAAAATTGTTTAAATGTATCACCCTTGAATAAATTGTGAATTTTTCATGGGCACTAGGCTATTGGAAGTCACTAGACAAAATTGCAATTATATCAGAAAATAGTATTACTTTTTTACTGTTATTATTTGACCAAGCTTGTAATACTTCAGTTCATATGTTATTCTTTTGAATGAGTCACATAATGCTGATAAGAGATAAAAATACCTTCAAAGACAGAATGAATATATTGGAAAACTCATATATGATAAAAGAGGAAAATGTGCAATGCACAAAAATATGAAACATGTGGGACTCTGGGTTGTAAAATGAACTCAAGTACTAAATGACAGAGATCCGAAGGCGAATTGGCATGCCGAAGGAAGCATTCCAGAAGTTGAGTAAAGTATTAAGAAACAGGACAATTTCGCTAGAAACGAAGAAGAGAGTACTGGATTGCTATGTGTTGTCAGTTCTTCAATATGGCAGTGAATGCTGGACAATATCATCAAAGATGAAGGAAAAACTTGAAGCAACTGAAATGTGGTTCTACAGAAGGATGCTGCAAATATCATGGATTGAGCATATGAGCAATGATGAGGTCTTAGAAATGATGGAAACAAAAAAGAAATTAATACTGAGCATCAGGAAGAGACAGCTGAAGTTCCTGGGACATGGAAGGAGGGCTTGGAGAACATGATACTAACAGGCCCAATAGAGGGAAAAAGAGACAGGGGAAAGCAGCGGGTAACATATTTGAAGGACCTAATCAGGTGGATGATGGAATGAGGGTTGCATGGTGTAACAGGAGAAGGCGTGCTAAGAGCTACCCAGAATAGGGAGACGTGGAAAGAAACAGGGTTCAAGAAGACAGTAGATGGCAATCAATGTTGCATTTAAATTTTGAAGGCTGTAGTTATCAGGGAAGTAAGAAATCAGAAGGAAATTCCACAGGTGGGAAATGTGAGAAAAACTGTTAGAGTAAAAGTGATAGCCGCATCTAGCTAATTCAACAGTAAAATAGTGAGACCTAGTTACCAATCTAGTAGGACATTTAAATTCATGTAGTTGGGGAACTAAGTAAAAAAGGTCATCCAAACAGTTTTATGAAAATATTTGTAGAAAAGACAGCAGGAAGTCACATCATGTCATTGAGAAAGGTGTCTGAAGTTTAGATACTTTGCTACAATTACATTGCAGATCCTTCTTTGGATTTTGTCAAGAATCTCAAGAAGAACACCAAACCAACAATATTCAGTGTACAGAGAATTGATAGATTTATAAATGTGTGGGATGAGTTCTGACAAAAGAAATTTTCTTGCACAACACAAGGAACCAACTTTCCTTGTCATAGATATAGCAATTGATTAAATATAGTCACTCCACTTTACGTCAGTGGAAAACATGGGAGCAAGAAAGTGTTAAGTGTTGGTCTCCTGGAGTTTAACATCAGCCATACTGATGGCAGGCAGAAAAAGTCCTCTGAAATGATTAAATGAAGACAGTTTTGTTTTTGTGGCCTTAAAATTTGCAACTCATTTCTTGTCCTATCTAACCATCAATTGGGAGTCATTTTCATGAGCAGATGCCACATTTACTTTGACAGATCTGTCAGATATTGTACTAAGACAGGTGTAAATGGTTGTGCTATCTGCATAAATACCTAATTGGGAACAGATGACATTAATGAAAATTAAAAAAAGTGTAGGCCCAAAGATAGAGCACTGAGGGACCCCTATGTTAATATGAAATGATCTGAAGCAAGCTTCTTAAACACAATATTCATTACACAATTTAAGAATGATTGAATTAAACAAAATATTCATCCTGTAATACCATAGCCCTTCAACTTGCATAGAAAGTCAGCATTTGTTGAACACCTTAGATATCTAGAGCCATAGCCTGAGCATCACCATTTTTTATCTAGAACTTAAACAAATTCAGTGATTGCCAGTAGACCTGGTGAGACAGAAGCCATATTGTTTGTCTGATAAGAGGTTATGCGAAGTAGAATGCTTAACAAATTTGGGATTGATTAGAGCCTTGAGTACTTTGCTGGAAAGAGATAATAAAGGCAATGATTTGAGAGGTCAGAGGATTCCCCAGAGTTCTTAAAAATAGGAACTACAGAGAATGACTTTCAACAAGCTGGAAAGCAGGAAGCAGCAAGGCATTTGTAAAGTTTGAAGAGAGATATCTACAGACACCACTACATGATCAGAGTTGCCAAGAAGACAGATCTGCAGAGTATAACATGAGTCTGGGATGAAGTTAAGGAAAAGATCAAGTAAAGAAGTGTATCCATCAGAATTACTGGGGAAAACGCTTGAGGAAGTTTACTATTTGAGTGAGAGACTGAGTAATAGAGAAGTTCAAGGTCTGGGTGTTGGTAACATTAGAGTGACTAACCACCTAACATAGTGGACACTGAAATCATCAAAAACAACAATACAAAAGTATAGAGAGACAGTTTTATCTATACTATCAGAGATTCTATCTTGCATGCAACATGAGACAGAGAAATGATAGAGGAAAAAGTGACAGCTGACTGAGTTTAGTAGAGAAAGTCAGAAGCACATGTAAGAACAGTCTGGAAATTCAAGAGTGTGTTTCTTTGCCAGAGGAAGATTCTGGACATAGACACCAACTCATGCATGTGAACACTAAAGTCCTTTTGAAATAGAGGAAGACATCTAGGAACAGAGAATTCATTGGAAGAGATTGAAGAATTCAGACAGACAGCTAGAATATCTGGATAGTGTTCCAAAAGGAACAATTCTACACTGCAGAAGGTGGTACAAATACCATAAATGTTGAAGAAAGAAATGTTGAGGGGGTTTAGATGTATTTTGGTAAGTTGGTTTATTTGTATTTTGTTTATTGCTTTTAGTCATAGGATGTTTAAAAGATTGAAAGGCCAACAATATTAGAAGCAAAGAATAGATTATTGAACTGTTATGGAATACCAGTCCTCCCTTCTGGCAGTAAATGCTGAACAACCTCCCTTACAGATGAAAAAGAGACTTGAGATAGCAGAAATATAGTTTTACACAAGCATACTGAGAATACCATAGACTGAACATGTAAGCAGCCAAAAGGTTTTGAGGAAAATGGAAACAAAAGGGGCATGTATATTTAGCAATTAACTTATCAGTTGCAATTTAGGGGGCATGTAATGAAGAAAGAGGGCTTGAAGAATTTGACACTCACAAGACATTGAAAGCAAGAGAGAGTGGAAAACTGCAAATAAACTACATAACAAGTTTCTAAATGGTTGGCAAAACAGTGATAACGAGAGATAGCAAAAGACAAAACTTACTAAGAGCTACAAAGGGAAGAAGTTGTAGCAAATCATGATTGCCCTTGTCCTTAAGGGACATGGCCCATAGAAGAAGTCAGTGTTTGGTCATTATTATTCTTTTACTATCCCCCCATCAAAAATGATATATCAGATATGTTTGTATATAAAATTGGACAGTTCAAATAATCAAATTCTGACAGGAATGAAATTCTATATTTTATTATAATCTTAGATTTTGTTATATTCTGTGTAAATGTACAACCTATATTTGACTCATATTTGATAAGTCTAGGAAGAACCATTAATTTCATAATCATTATCATTTTATTGATTTGCATAGAATGCTGGAAACACTGTGATAAACATTGATATTAAGTCATAAAAATAAGTTGTTTTCATTTGTTGGACCAGTGTTATTACTTAGTGATAGATACAAACAAAAAGATGAAATGACTCATTTTCAAGAACTAAGTGTAATGAAAACTTTGTTTTTTTTTTTATTTTGGGAATTCATGAAATTATAAAAGGTAAAGAGGATAGTTTTCATTTGATTTTAATGATGTTCTTAATTATTTATTAAACATTGAGATTCTTTAGTTATAATAACTGAAACTGAGATATCCAGAAAAGGCATGACACATGGAATTAGAACAATCTACTCTAGTAGACTAAATAAAGGGTTCAGTTCAAAATTCCAACATATATTACTTGAAGAAGGCCAAAGCATGCAACAGCCAAAACATTGTGAATATGGCAATAAAGATAAGGACACTAGTCCAAAGAATGTAAATAGTGTAAATAATTGCAATACCTTATCTCAGAAATATAGACATATGTATATTATTTATTTATAAACTTTTTTCTTATGCCATGTCCTTCTAGAATATAAGTGATCATGACCGTAGAGTGATTCCCTTTGTTATATGTGAATTACCACAACTTCTTGAGAAGGATAATAGTATTTTCCAATTGGCTGCTATCTAAGGCTAGAAAGACTAGTCTATCTTGTCATTCAAAGCTGGAGGAAAATGTATTGATGCTCTTTTCCAAGGGAATTAATACAAAAGTAATTGCAACACAATTGGCCAGAGCTTGAATAATGTTGCCACTTTTGCAATGTTAGCTGTTATACTACTTGCATATCCAGGTGCTTAATATCTTATTTTAAAATTACCTTTGTATGCCAATGGCTACACACCAGTAGCAACTCTATCATTCATTCCCTATTTTTTATCAAACCAAATTGCAACAATTCACACACTCCTATGACATTAGAATCCCCCCCAACTTTGTACATTTATTTTATCTCATTTAACATAGAATTATTTTTTTTCGTTCATTACAAAGTCAAGATTTAAAGCTATGACATTAAAACTAAAAGGTCTTTTATGAATTACTGATGTATATTCCTTGTCTGGTTGAATCATAGCATGCACACCAAACATATAAGCACAAACTCTTAATTAGAACCATTTTTAAAATTATTTATCATTAAAATGAATACTGCAAAGTAAATTCAAAATCAATTTTAAATTTAAATGTATAATGTTAAAACAAAAGATATTCTTTGAAAAACTATTAAAATATTTTAAGAATTTTAAAGATTATCTTTGATAATTCTGCTAGAAATCTGTTCACCTGAATCATGCTATCAGGAGTATTTCTTTTTGGCCCTATTTAACTGGAATTTGGGGGCCCTGTAATCACTTTCCTGAATTAAGAGCTATGTTAATTTTTTTCCTTATGTAACATTCTTGTGAACACATTCAGCAAAAAATTTATTTCAGCCAACATTTTAGAGTAAGAAGTGAAAACCATAAAAAGTAGGAAATTAAAATTTTATTTATGATTTTTCATGAATTTTCTTAGAGATTTTTATTGCTTTGAAACAGATGCAACTTGGGTGTTGGACTACTCAGCCTCAACCCAAATGAGCCCAACCCCTGGAGTAACCACTAGTACACACACATGTAAATCTGCATACAATGGATTCAATAAGTTCATAGCCTGACAGTTATTAGCATAATTTTAATCTGACATTTTCAGTATATAATATTTTATCTACCTAATTCAAAGAAAATCGTTAGATTAAGTGCATTGCCAAAAGTAAATATGTATAAAATAAATGCTTTTCTTTATCATTAGAATACAGAGTTATTGAAAAATTCACATATTAGATTTCCAGCATAAACATATCAGTTTTTGACAATCCACTTAGCTACTAGTTTTTCGGAAAAAAAAAAGCTGTGTGTGTGTGTAAATAAAGACACATATTTTATGGATGTGTGACTGAATGGTTATTGTTACATTGAGTAACAGAATTATGTGAAATAATACAAAACAACGTAATAGTATAAAAGTAGGTGTATTGACAGGAAAGAGAAGTATTTACAAGAGGTGAGGATTAGTAGAATACAAAACTAGGTAATTAGTATACAGTATCGTCGTAGAGACATGATAGATGGACTAGTAGAACACTTCCGATGCAATACTGGAAATACCCGACTGACTCGCTAACTTGACTTCCTTACTCAAGGTATAATCACTACTATTTTATATAGTTATTCGAATAGTCCATTTCCCTGGAAAGGTGGAGAGCGCCCCAACAGTTATGTTTGCTTCCCAAACATGAGACACCAGGTTCAAATCTTCCCATGTCTTCTTATCAGGAAGATCATTTATTGATGTCCTCAATCTGGAAAGAAGCATGCAATACCTTTGGAAAATGCCTCAAAATGGCACAATGTTCTAACCTAAGACTTGTGAGTGAAATTGGAGGTGGTTAATAGTTGTGCCATCCTGAAGTCAGAAGTCATGTTTGAGGATTTGTCTATACTGGCCTTGTTTAAATTGTTTATCATGCCAGACAATGTGTTATCTCCCAGAAACTGTAACCAGTGTCCACTCAGGATAGTTGCAGGTGGATTCTGTGGGTGTTGAACACATAAATGCCTCAGCAGGTGAGTGTGATTGGAAACAAGTACCTAGCCATTATTATTATTATTATCAAACCATGAAATAATTACCAATGCATAGTTATTCATATATTTTCTATCTCATCTATAATAGGAAGAAAGATAAATAAATTTAAGTTAGTAAATTTTATGAGTGATAACTTAATTAGTCATTGTAATCTATACAAATAAGACATTCATCTGCATTTAGACAAAATTAGTTCCCAAGCAAAATGAGCCATTTAATAAATCAGATCCTTTACTCCTACATTTCTTAAATTGCAGTCTTATTTGTTTAAGCCTTTCATGTGAGGCATTCAGATACCTTTGTCTATTAAGTAAGCATCTTGCTTCAACTTGGTCTTGAAATAGGTTTTGTCATCACCATCTTTGTCATTTTGTTGCTAATCTTTTTCTTCTGAAAGATATTTCAATTTCACTGTTATATTAAAGATAAAATTTTTAACATGAAGATATTCTGCTAAAGAGATTTATATAATACCAGATGTAGTCATAAATCATAGATACCAGTGAATGTCTAAAAAAATATAAAGGGAACAGATTAATTAAATGGTTCATTGGCCTCTATTTTAGCTGGAAATTCTTCATCTCTGCTTTATTAAATCTCATTACATTGTTTTAAGATTGTTGTTTCATTGCATCTTACATTAAAACTTTCTAATAATTGTCATCATTTTTTTATGGCATTTGTACACTAGTTTATAATGAAAATAAATTACAAATCCCTTGGTGATAATTTATTTCAAGAATATTTTAAAGAGATGATGATCTTTTATAAAAAACTTTTTTATAAAAATCATATTTCCTTAAAAAAAATATTACTTTTGTCAGACCAAATTTTTTCACAAAAATGAATTGGCTAGATTTATCCAGGTGGAGGAAAGTGGGTGAGAAAGTCTTTTTTTTTTTTTTTATAGGAAAAGAAGTAAAACATACAATGCTAATTTTTAAAGGAAATATGATTTTTATTAAAAAAAAAAGATGATCTTTTATAAAAAAATTTTATAAAAATCATATTTCCTTTAAAAAAATATTACTCTTATTATCCGAAAATTATCACCAACGGATTTGTAAATTCTTCCAATTTATTTTCATTATAATACTCTGTTAAATTCTAACATTGAATTACCGAGGATATTTTTATATACATACATACATACACACATTAGATTTTGTGTTACTTTTCTAGAACTGTAGTCTTAACAATTCACTATTACATGAATTATATTTTTTACAATATTAGAATGACTATAAAAGCTCTCAAAAAACTTATAGGAAATATTTTCAATATGACACTTGGTTTAAAACATAATTGATTATACTGATAAAATATAAACTTACATTTGTTTTCCCATTTTTAGATTTTGGCTTCAGTAATTATTTCAAACCTGGAGCTTGTCTGAAGACTTGGTGTGGTAGCCCTCCATATGCTGCTCCAGAATTATTTGAAGGCCGAGAATATGATGCCCCTAAGGTTGATGTTTGGGTAGGTAGTGACTAAAACCTTATCCTCTTTTCTTTATTTTAGTTTAAATTAGTTAAAAAACATTGATGAAATAAGAAATCAAGGAATAAATAATTAAAATATGCTATGATCTTAAATCAAATTTGAAGATGTTTGCTAATATCCCAATCAGCTTATTTGTTCAATCAGCAGTTATTTTAATTTTACTGTAATATCTGTTTGAATTTCTGGGATGAAGAGTTATCATTGTTTACACTATTAACATGCAGACTATTGTCCTTATTTTTGTTGTTGGTATCACAACATTCCAGATATTGTGCTCACAATATCAGGTATATTTCCATCTGGGTAATCTATAGGAAAGTTTCAAACTTTTATTTAATCTAGTGGGTAGACTGTTTTTGTTCCACTACACATATCTAGAGATATCTCATCTAGTTTTTATTTTTAGTACTGCTCACTCTTAGTGTTGGTGAATTTAGTTAAAAAGTAATTGCAAGTCAATCCCTTGACCTGGCAGTGTGGAACTTATATTCAGTGGAAGCAGAGCGAGCAATAACTGAGCAGTATTAAAATAAGAACTAGATATGATATCCCTAGACATGGGCAATGGAATGAGGAGAATCTAACCTATAGATCAAATAACAGGTTCAGTTTGAAATTCCACGTAGATTACTCGGATTGACATACACCTGATGAAGGCCAGAGGGCACAATGGACAACGTATTATAACAACAACAAAGATAATGACAATAGTCTGCATGTAAATAGTGCAAATATTGCTATTATCTCTTTAATATGAGCCTTTCAAAGAGTTTTTTTTTTTTATGTTATTTGATTCTTAGAAAAATAAATATTTTTATATGCTTAGAATCAAAATATTACCAGTAAGCATACATAATCTGAAATTTAATGAACAAAACTTACTAAAAATATTTCTGAAATTATATATGCATCAATATTTATAAACCTGACAAGAAAAACAGCAATTTCTTGTGGGCAATTGAGACAAAACATTCACTAAAGCTTTCTATTTTTTACATTAATTCTTGTCTTGTTTAAAGGTTTATACAAGTGTTTTAGCATTAGTTTGACAGAACACTTGAATTATTAAAAGTTTGTTAATGCACCGTAGATTATTACCTCATTATCTGAAGATTTTTTTATAGTTTATAGTATATACTTAAACAAAGAGGGCCATGCCTATCATGATTAATAGCATATCACACACATTCATGAATGGATATGATTAAATGAATAACATGACCAACTCAGTACATGTCATGCTGATATGGTTTTGATTGTGGATCACATATCTAAAACTAACTAGTAAGTATTCCAAAAGAAGTATTTATGCATAGGTTTTTTTCTTGCTTTTCAGGCACCTAGCAGTGCATTGAAACTAAAATGGTCAGACAATTTGAAACAAGAAATATTATCCTCATTTTAACCCAAGATGAATTGAAATAAGGAAACTGTCCATTGTTTGTATTTTTGTCTTCATTCTACATTGAAAGTAAAGTAAATGTTTTCAAGCATAATTAAAGTGGATTGTGCTGTGTTTTTCTGTTAATACAAAAAACATGATCACTGGCTTTTACATAATGTGCAAAATTGTAATTTGTCCCATGATTAAAAGCCAAGTATATTGCACTTGAGCTCCACAATCAATAAACAAGCATATTACATTTGGTGCCACAATATGTTTGATACCTTGAGAAAAAAAAGGAAAAAAACTTCAATCAAACTTTGCTTTATTATACTTTCTTTTTCAACTTCAATTATTGAATATCATAATTCATGTTATTGCCTGATTGTTCTTAAAATCAGAAACCATACAAAAAAAAAAAAAAGTACTATTCTACAATCAAGGTTAAGAAGTTTGAACAAATTAAAGAACAGGAAATGAAATTTGAGGCTAGTGTTTCAATGGTAAAAAAATGAATGTTTGCAAGTTAAACTTTGGAGCTAATCCACTGCTGTCAGGAGAGATTTAAGATTTGTTTGAAATTTTCCCATAAATTGGCTATATATAATATCCCAACAGATTTTAGTTTTGTGGATAACATTTTCTATCTTTTTAGTCTTATGTAGCTAAGAAACTATCAAAACCTTATAGAGAAATTAAAAACATAAATCTGAAGGCACTTCCTCCATTGTATTTATTACAACAAATTATACAGCACTTATTTTGATTAACTGATACTTAGAATGGTTACTTCACTACTTATATAAATTTAAAAAGTCTTAGCAAAATGACAGATGGCTATAAGAAAGCACTATTGATTACATTATTTAAAAAAAATTAGCTGTAAATAATTATTTGCAGTAATTTTTTTTTTAAATAATGTACTGACTATTGTTTGCATCATGGAATAATTTTAAGTCAAATGATGCATTAAAATAAGTAACCAATTTGAATATTGGTGCCTTTTATTATTAATTTCAGCCTCATGACACTCAGTAAATCTTTTAGCATGTTATGTATTACCTTGGATACAGGTCACTTTATTTTATGGTTTTATTTCAGGTAATGCAAATTACTACAACAATATGCTAAACTTAGTTTCTTACTTGCAGCACTGGACAGAAGACATGTTTATTTTGTTGCACTCAATGGTTTTTGATTTGGATAACAAGTTAGATCAAGGCAGACTATTTTTTGCCAATGCAACACGAATTATTTGAGATTAAAATAATGATTATTTTCCATAAAATGGGATTATATTCACATCATGTTAAAACACCACTTCCTTTATGATAAACAATATTGAACCTGGTCAGCACCTAGATAAGTGACTGCTTGGGATGATCATGTGCTGTAAGTTTGAGTGTGTAGGTAGTGTAATAGATAATGGCTAAGAATTGTTAATCAGGGAACTGTGTTTCAATTCCAGTTAGGTTTTTTGTGAATACATGCTGTATTCACTTACATAATTGGAAAGGTATGGATCTACATTTTGGGTCATTTAGTAAGATGTGTATCACTAAACTGTTATCTCAAAAAAAGAAAAAAATTCTTGCAATCTAAAATAAAAAGTAAACATTTTCTAGCTTTAAATAACCTGCAAAGGGTTGATAAGCCATAGTAAATGAGTTGATCAATTTCCATGAAATATTATGTTTAAATAAATAAGAAAATCTTTCTTAATGGTATTTTTTTTAACCTTGGAGTTAAGGATGCACATTTAATATTTATAATTTTAATAATTTTTATTTTATTCACCAAAATTAAGTAATATGTACTAATTTAAAGTTAGAGAACTGGATACACTAATATTTTTTATAGCATATTGGGTAATGAAGATTTTTCAAAAAATGAAGATTAAAAAGGAATTTTACGATTCTTAATACAACTGTTTTCAAATATTTCTTCCTTTTTTTTTTTTTTTTTTTTTTTTTTCAGAGTTTGGGTGTAGTTTTATATGTGCTGGTTTGTGGAGCCCTTCCTTTTGATGGCAGTACATTACAAAGCCTCAGAGCTAGGGTGCTCCTTGGCAAATTTAACATTCCATTTTTTATGTCTACTGGTAAGCATTCTTTCATCATTTCCCTTTCAAATTTAAATGCAAATCAATCATCACTTTTTGTCTCCTTGAATCCTTTGCTTTTTATTTTCATTTCTCCTCAGTAAAAATTTTGTTTCTTTTACTGTTTTTCATACCCATTGCATGTTAGTGACTTTATTACCTTTCTTGGGGTGAAATGATTAAAAACAAATTGTTTCCATTTATTATCTGGAGTCAGACAGAAGATCAGTTGGCATTTTTAGTTAATTTTACTTTTAATTTAGTTTATATTCAATACTTGCTGAATAAAATGTAGAAATATTAACACAATCTAGTGAAATTGCAATATTACTTAAATATACATTTATGTTTTGACAGTTTGAGTAAACTATTTTTTTTCTATTAGCAAAAAAAATACCATATATTTTTAATATGATTTATATAATATGAATTTGCTGATGCATTCAATTTAATAAGCTGAATCAAAGCCTCCAGTGGTGAATTCACAAACTAATGTCAGTTGATTCAAAATGTGTCAAAACATTGAAAATTCTGGATCACAAATCTTCAACTGTACTTTTTTTTTTTGTACTATATGAATTTCAGAAGTCAAAAAGAAATTTTGTGTTAAGTTTGCAAATCATGACATCACATGGATTATTATATATAATATAATAATAATATATATATATATATGCTTACTATTGCTAATTTTCTGCTCCATTTCTAGTTTTGAGTTTTAAACCTTCTTAGAGCTCCAGATATAATATTTTCTTCATACATTTTATTTACTAAATCTTATGTATTTTCAATATAATAATCATATAATTAGTTCTTCAAATTTTCTTAAATGGTACTTAATTAGCCAACCCTTGATCTCATTAGACTAAAAATATTTGCAACAAAGAAAATTGTGCTTTTTACACACACACACACACATATATATATATATATATATATATATATATATATAATCCTGCATCTGTAGTATGACTCAGTTTCATGCACTATACAATCATTAGGTGCTTATGAACTCATAAGTCATGCTATAGGCATAGAAAAATATGTATATTTACCAATACATATTCAATTGTTCTTTCAAAAGTTTTCATCTTATTTCTGAGTGAGGATTGTTGAATATGTTATAATTACCATTTTTAAACCTCAAAAATTGCAATTTATTTCATTTGTGTACACTGCACAAATGTTTATGAATTTCTTTGAAGTAGCAGTACTACACTTTTGAAATTCATACAGTAAACTACAATAAATATGTTGTTTTTTAAAATTATAATCCACCATAGCTTAAACTCTAAAATGCACTAGAAATTACTGTCAAATAGAAGAGTTAATAAAGTAATTCTAGATGGAGTTTTATATAATTCAGCTTTAGTTTTACTTTAGTTGGTTGATTCAGAATTCATCATGGTGAAATGCATAATTACTTTTTTGCTCTTTGCAGTATTGATTGTGGCTTAAATCCTTGTTGATTTTTGTGTAGTGTGGAACATCAATATCTTAAGTCATTATTTTTTCTTTGATTTACATGTGCTATCCATTTTAGTTATTGCTTCTGCTGAAAGTCTTCAAGTGTTGTGGTTTATGTTATTTGTTACAGTTCTTTGTGATTCTGTAGCACCAGTCCATGCTTTTTGAAGAAGGATAGCCCTCTCTAAGAGCTACAGGGTTCATTTGATCAAAGCCATTTTTAATCATTGATCTGTGAAAGTAGCTGTATACAGCTGGCAGATATTTCTGTACAATTTTGGTGCCATGAATGAGATCCATGTGAAAGTATATTTAAGATTGTGTCTTTTCTAAAACCTTGTGAAAAAGGATTATTGGATTGAACATACTTTACTTCAAAGTTTACTCTGAATAGCTTCACTTTTTTTATTTGGTCTAGGCTTTTCATTTGTAATTAGTTTTTGGATATTTAAATGACAAAATATAAATTTCTGTTCACCTATTTAATAATGAAATTTCAGCAATCTTTAACCTCTTGCTCATAAAAATGTGATTTTTTTCCCCCCTTGACACTGCTATTGTTTTAACTACTTTTACTCCTCAGTAATGTTTGTTTTAAAAATCAATGATTAGAATTGTTATAAAGACTAAACATATGATGAAAATGAATATATTTTATTAATTCTTGGAGAAAAATATTAAAAATTATCAGATCATTTATTCACATTTTCTCTTTGATTTACATGTGCTATCCATTTTAGTTATTGCTTCTGTTGAAAGTCCTCAAGCATATAATGAAAATGAATACATTTTATTTATTCTAGAGAAAAATATTAAAAATTATCAGATCATTTATTCACATTTTCTCTTTGATTTACATGCGCTATCCATTTTAGTTATTGCTTCTGTTGAAAGTCCTCAAGCATATGATGAAAATGAATACATTTTATTTATTCTTGAGAAAAATATTAAAAATTATTAGATCGTTTATTCACATTTTATATTTACAACATTCTAAAAACTAATACAACTGTATTCAAACTAATGGCATACAATATTTATCAATTTACCAATTTAGTTCTTTTATTCATAAATTTATAAACAAAATTACTAAATTATTGAAATAAATTAGCCATCAATAAGAAAATCCTTATTATTTATGATTTTATAAAGTTCAAATCTGCTGGCAATTAACCATTCCAATAAACAATCTAATAGTGTTTATTAGTTTTGTTGTTAATTCTCAAAAGCAAAGAAAATGTATATCTTGACCTTCATATTTTTAGATTTTATTAACATTCTAATCATTACATTTTTTTCCAAGAGTGAAGGTAGTTAAAATAATAGCAATATGAAAGGAGAAAATAAATATATATTTAATATTAATGTGGAGAAATTTGTCACTTAAGCTCTCCAAATTTGAGAGAAAAACCAAATGCTCCTGACAAATGAAAACAATACAATAACACCCTCACAAAAGTTCAAAGTCAGTGTGGCTGAAATAACACTGTTCAGCTAAGTGAAAAGTTTCTCCACATTAATTCTATTAACACTCTATCATTACTTTGATATTGGTTACTTTATGACAACACTAAAATGTCTTTTTACTAGCAAACTGCTGAAAAAAAAAAAAACAGTAATTTTGGTATTAAACACCATTACAATTTAACACTACTACCATATGTGCTTTCTTCATTTGTAAACTAGTTATTACACAATCTAGGTTTCTACCAGGTGGTGTTTTCAGGCAATTTGCAATAACTGATTTTACCGTTTTTTAAGAACGCACACGTAACGGGTGTTTTTTTTTTTTTTTTAACACTCATTAATGGAGATTTATTCCCAAACAAAAATGAATTACTGAATGAAAGAACAGAAATTATGCCTAAATACCTATTAGGTTCATACAACCATGGATGAAAACATTATAATTTCTTCTAATTTTAAAAATTGCGTGTTCAAAAAATTCCTGTTACATGAGTGTTTTTAAAAAAACAGTAAAATCAGTTATTGCAAATCGCCTGAAGACACCACATGGTAGAAACCTAGGTCATGTAATAACTCATTTACAAATGAAGAATATTCAAAAGTTCTACAATATAATTGTATTGAACACTTTAATTACAAACTTTGTAATATGCACCTGATGATTGCATAGCACATGAAACTGTTGTGCCATCAACATAGGACAATATGTATATTTATTAATATATATATAAAATAACTCTGTTCGTACTACATTGAACACCATTTTATTAACACCTGAATAATAATGTTATATATTTGCAGACCCTGATTTGTATATTTATTAATTCACCTAGTTATATATATATATATAGATATATATAATACTCAACTTTTATTTGTTGCACATTTTATCGAGATTTTTAAAAAATAAATATGGAAACCATTTTTTTGGCTATTGCAAAGTTTACCATTTAAAAATTAAAAATGTTCAAATGCAATTTTAATAAGTAATTTGGCTTTTCTTTTTGTATTTGCTTTAATTTAAATTTTTTAACTTAATTTGTAAGTACATTTTTTTCTTGAACCAAATTTTTCTTCTCTTTCATTTTCCATAGAATGTGAGGACTTAATCTGTAACATGCTTGTTGTGGACCCTAAGAAGCGATTGTCCATGGATCAATTAATTCAACACAAGTGGATGAAGATAAGTGGTGAAGATAAGGAATTTGAGATGCTCATTTCTGAGTACAATGGCAATGAAGAACTGAACCATGAGATCACTCATCTTAATGAACAAGTGCTCAATTACATGGCTAGTTTCCGGTTGGACAGAGAAAGGACAATAGAGGTAAGCTTATGGCCTTTGTCAAGTTAAGAAGCCAGCACATGTACTCCTCAAAAGAAGCAACAACTATATAGCTCTCCTTTAGATTAGAATTTGTTATTTTCAGAGACAATGAAATATTGTCTAATTTTTCAACAGAAATAATTCCAGTTGAATGACAAAATTTAAATCACCAACATCAAAGTATCTTCATGAATCATATTAATGTGGCTTAGAACTTCTTAGAACCAGTTAGAAATTAATAATTCTTCTTCTTCATGTGCCGTCCCTTCAGGGCGTAGGTAATAATGGACTTCCACTTGGCTCTGTCTCTTGTTGCTCTCAATATTTTTCCTCTTGTTATCTCCCAATCCCTGCTCCACCATCCATTTAATCAGGCCTATCAAGTAGGTCTTGCTCTGCTTTCCCCTAACTCACTTTCCTTCTATGTGTCCTGTGAGTTTTAAATTCTTCAGGCCCTCCTTCCTCATTACATGTCCCAAGTACCTCATCTGTCTCTTCCTGATGTTAAGTATAATTTTTCTTCTCATTTGCACCCTCTCCAATTCCTCGTTGTTGCTCACGTGCTCAGTCTTTGATATCCTCAGCACCCTTCTGTAAAACCACATTTCTGCTGCCTCAAGCCTCTCCTTCATCCTTGATGAGATCATCCAACATTCACTTCCATACAGAAGAACAGATATCACATAGAAATTTTGCACTCTGTTCTTTGTTTCCAATGAGATTTTCCTGTCTCTCAGTACTCTGGTCAGCTTTTGAAGTTCTTCCTTTGGTCATGCCAATGTGTCTTTGACTCTCAACATCTCTTTCCATCCTCTGTCAGAACACTTCCCAGTGTTTAAATTTCTTTAGTTGTTTTATTTTAATTTCTCCAACCTGAAGTTGACATTTTGGGGTTTTCTTTGCTGATGACCATTCATTCAGTTTTCTTGAAGTTTATGCTTAGTCCTTTCTTCTTGCTTTCTCTTGCTACCTTCTGGAGGAGGTCCTGCAGTTTTCTTTCTGTGTCTGCTATCAGCACTGTCATCTGAATATCTTACATTGTTGAGATTGTGGCCAATAATGACAAATACTGGGAAGGATTTCATTTTTCTCAGAATTGTTTTGCTGTATTAGTTGAATAGATCTGGCGAGAAAACACATCCTTGTCTTATACTCCCTTCTATTTTTGTATACCTGCTAAATTCACTTTCTATTCATACCCAAGCAGTTTGCTGCCAGTATAGATTCTTGATTGTCCGAACATCTTTTCTGAAAATGTCAAAGTTGTTGAGCATCTCTATCGTACTTTGTCAAACACCTTTGCGTTGTCTATAAAGCACAGATAGGGGTTCTTCTGCATTTTTATTGCTCTTTCAGATAGCATTCTGAGCATGATTATCACATTCCTTGTCCTGGTATCTTTAATGAAGCCACACTGCTTATCTCGTGCCTGATTCTGCTGTATGCCCTGTTCATCAGAATCCAGATGATGAGTTTTGTTATGTGGCTCATTAAGCTGATTTTTCAGTGGATTCAAAATCTCTTCTATTTAAAATTAATGTGGTTAAAAAGGTTTTGTAGGGATGGTTTCATGTTGCAAATTGTTTCCAAAAAACCAGAAATTTGGTTCTTTGTTTTCAAATAAAGATAAAGTACTGATTGATTCTATAGTATCCATCATATATAAATTTGAACATGCTAACTCTGAAGTTATATCATTAAGATGTCTTGTCATTTTCATAAACATGCAATGGAACATTTAGATGTTGATAAAGTGTCCTCTATTTTCAAACATTTGTCAAATAAGGATCAGTGTAAACAAAAATTAAATTTTGCTTATTTTTCCACTCTCAACAAAATGGACATGCCATTCACAGTGGATATTAAAGAAAGATTTGATATTGCTAAAAGGGAGCCTTATTTAAATAAACACATTAAATCAGATATGAGGTAGATTTTCGGATATAAAAATAATCTTGCAGAATTGTAGCAACCATTTGTTGTACATAGCCTTTTTTTTTCTGAGAATTTTGTATTATTGTCCTTTACAAAGTTGTGGTGTTTTTTTGCGTTTGAATTTAAAAATTTAAATAATTTTAAATTTTTTGGCTGATGAAGGGAATAACATTTATGAAACGTATTAATATTAAAAAAGATAATATAAAATAAATAAGTTATTACCCTTAGCAGTAGAATACATAAATAAAATTAAAAAATATATATGTTTCATGATTATATTTTTTGTTTTATTTTGTCAAGTATGTTTAAAATTTTGACTGCTTCATTTTTGCCTGGCTCTGCTGCCCCATTCTGAAAACAAATAAACTGGAAATAAATGTCTATAAAGACACTGACAATGATTTTTTTCATAGAGACCTCTATTTTTGTTTTGATTGGATATTCTGCAGTTTCAGACTAAACAAGACATCAACCCCAATACATTAGAAATAAATCACAAATAGGTTGTATTGTCTATGCTGATTTAGAAATAGACTAATGACTTGTTTGCAGACCCAAAGCCTGCTCACAAAATTAATTGTTGAAAATGACACTTGATCTTCTTCCTCACTGCAGATAATAAATGGAAACCAATTTTTTTTAATCATTTCAATAAAGGCAGTAAAGCCACTAAAATGCATGGGGTTACTGAGGATGAAAAATAATAAAGTAAAGGAAATTGAGAAATTGTTACTAAGAAAGGACAATAAAAAGAAATGTATTTAAGGAGACAAGATAACTATTGACATTGCATTGCATGAGTCTGCTCATGGAATTGATTGCTTCTAGCTGCCAAACAGAAACAGACCCCAATCAAACACTCGCTGGCTGCCAGGTGTGAACCATGCAGAGAAGGCACTCGTTTTCTCATCCAGTTTGCCTGGCAAGCCAAATCTTCATACAGGTTTTTGTCAGCTGTTCTGCTCCATGAAATTAATCTATTTTTCAACAATGATCATCTAATGGTTTGTTGTGTTCCCTATGGAGGAGTTATTATCTTCTGGAAAGTGGTAACTTGTTTCTCGCATGACCTTAAAAGTTGGTCCTCAATGTTGGAGCGAGGCAAAAGATCTCTTCAAAACAGACAACCACTTTAAAAAAAGCTAACAATCATTTATTGACAGAGAATTTTACACAAACATGTGTTGTCTACATACCTAGGTAGAAAAATGGTGATTTGAGTAATTCTGTAATCTCTTTAGTTTTTGTTTTTTTTTTATTATTCTTCATTTCTACTCTCATGTGATAACTGTAGTAGCAGTCTGTCCTACCTCCTCACACTGAGTCTGCAACAATCTTGCTTCCTTTGTGTCTATATGTCCATTCCAGCCACAGGATGCTTGTGTGTTCTAGTCTCTGAGCAATAGAGATTTTCTTAGTACCTAGTTCTGAGATATTTCTAGTGACTGAAAGCCAAATGTTTCACTGATTTATATAAGCAATTCCCCTCGGCACCACATTTTGACATGTATATATAAATTTCCACCTTCATCTTGATTATCTCACAGTCCATTGATTCAAAAAAACATATCCCCAGCAAAACATTTATCCAAATTTTAATGAGAATTACATTATGACTTAACATCATAGTATTAAAAATTTATCCTTTTTGGATCACATTTCAGCTCAGAAATACAAGCAAGCATTTTTCTTTATCAGGGAAAGAAAATCACTTCTGAGAAATTCAAAAGTTAATGGCTATGACTTTTTGCCAAATTTTTTCATTAACTTCATTTTTTTTCTATTTTATGTAATTTTAATTCTGTTTCTTTTCCCCATTTTTCTCCTAATTATTTAACATATTCCTTAGGAGATTTTGTAATTTGTTTCTAATTTGTAACCACCTCAAATCACCATTTTTCCTTTCCATGCAACTAAACATTCAACTAGTGCCCTGTTACACTAAAAGCTTGATCAGAACCAACATTCCACAGCATCTTAAAAATTATATATCAACAGCAGGCAGTGTAAGCCTCATAAAAATGTATAAGTATGTCTACAGCAGTGGAAGTGTTAAATATTAATGCATGACATTATTACCAAATTATTTTTTGTTTTCTTTTTATCATGCATCTAATATGGAAAAATAAACCGATCAAATGTTTGACTATAAGAGCAGTACATACTAAAGGACTTTCAGATTATTCCTTCTTTGATAGAAGCTATTTTTTCTGAATCAACTAATTTTTTAAAAGTTAGGTGCATCCCTTTAATTTTTTTTTTTTAATTTTGTTAACAGACTAAATAATAAACTAAAATAAGGCTTGAGTGCATTTACTGCAAACCTAGATTTCACTTCCTGGCAAAAAGTAAAACTCAATCCAGTCCAGCATAAATGAATACAATATGTGAAGCATTATCCAACTTTTTGCACAATTTAGACATAGTCTGCCCTTTTACACATTATGTCTTAAGAGTAAGTATTATTAAAAAAAATACACCATATATCACACTGAGAGCACAGAGACCTAGTGTCATATTGTACAGAAATTAATAGATTGCATTAAAATATCCATTTCAAATTTTCTTTAAATAATTAATAACTTTCTGTTACATTTCTTCTATTTATTTGTCTGGTATTTTGTTATTCATGATTAGGACACAAAGCTACCTTAAAATCCCGGTGACAATCTGCACATATTAAAATTTGCTCTACAGTGCCAGTTTAAACTTTAACTTCATAACTTCATCCCATTTCTTGTCAGGTGGATTCAGTGACTGAATCAGCCCAACATTTGAGCCATGAACCAGTGGTTGACGAGCATGGGTCGACAACAATGTTGAAACACTACGGATTGGCTCAAATCAAATCTGTATGTTAATGTTCTTACTTTTAAATTCACAAGTTCCATAGTTAGCTTCATAGATATAGAGAAATAGAGATTTCCTGACTGAATAGAAATGATAGATTATTATCATCAGAAACTGCTCAACTTCATTTATCTTAGCCATAAAATTTTCACTGGAAAACATGTCAACTTTTACATATATTTATTCTGCTCTTTATCAACAGGCTGTGAAAAAACAAGCCTATGACCACCACAGCGCTATTTATCACTTGTTGCTGGACAAGTGCAAGCGACATCCCAAGATACTTCACAACAAACTGTCCAATCCACCAAGTCTTACTCCTAATCTCCCAGTTGCCACTCGTACAGAACGGCGGTCAAGCATTACAACTGGTGTTGGTAAGTAACCTACTGTTACAACTCTTTTCTTTTTCTCTCGTTCTTAAGGTTACTGAATATGGTTGTTGTATGAGTGTAAGAGATAGGGATAAGGAATACAGTTTATGTAGATATGTGTGAAAGATAACCCTCAACTTAAAGAGGTTAAAATTGCAGGAAAGCATCCTCTTGGGAGTCTGTTCCACAATGTTGCAGTTTTTGGAAAGAAGCTGTCAAGGTGGAATTTCCTTACTAATGGAATGCAAAGAAAATGGAGATAATTTATCACTGTACATGGCATGGTAGATCTTAGATGTGAAAGGCAGAACTGGTGACACTAAAGAATGTAGCTCATCAGAACATTTGCCATGGAAAAAAAATGGCAGAGAAATCAAAAGCTTACAATGTTTCATCTGTGGGAAAGGGGTTGAAGGATGGAAAATAATTCATCAACCACAAGGCTGCAAAGACGCTTATGAACTCTGTTGAAATTAGAAAGTAAGGATTGGGTATCTCTCACCCAGAATAAGGTGGCAGTCTGATTTGGCTTTTGCAAAGATAGTGTACAGCAGAAGTAGTCAAGTATTTACTGGAGTAGTAGAAGAATTCGACCATTTTTCCAGTACCTTTAGCAATGGATCATACACATGAGTTCTATATGATGATGAAATGTTAGTAATTTGGTTTTGAATTTATTGAATGTAACAATCCAGTTATTCCTTCATTGAGCTGTTAGTGCTTGATCAAATAAGAAATCAGCTGCCAGGCTCTGGTCATTTAATTTACACTTTCTGTGATTAGTACTATAAGCATTTTTGAAATTCTCAAAAATAAATCTAACACAAAACATTCAAACTTTGCTCCAGGGCATAAGGGCTAGAAATAGTCACTACATTAAGTCTTTTAATATTAACATCAGATCTCCCTGAGCCTAAAATAAAAGTCTTAAACATACAAAAAGTTATGATAATTATTCATGAACATTAAAAAAAATATACCAGCTTATTTGTTTTTAACTTTCCTTTCATTTTAAGTTTTTTCAACTATCAATAGAACAAGACAATAATTAATACAAGCAGAGGTTCATCTTTTGGTTTTCAAGTTCATGCATACATTGATTACCCATCAAAACTGATTGGGTTATCTGCGTATGGAATAGAACTTTGCCTAGAATCAATATGTTATCATCTAGCCCTGTGCCTGGGATCAGTGTAGTATCTGTGCACTCAACTATTATTAAGTACCTTGACATGGTGTAGTGACTTACATGTTCCTATGACTTGAAGAGCTATACTGCAGAAGTTTATCTCCTGGCAGGTTCCTGGGAAGGAATCAAGTAAAAACTTAATTACCTAGACAAGCATACTTCAGTGACAAAAAGAATGAGAAACTGTTTTAATTTAAAAATATTCAAACTTCAAAATTTACGTAAAATCTTTGGTACTTCTTTAATTGTGACTGTCAGCATTAAATGGTAATGATATAGCAACATCTTTTGTTAATGATAATCTTTTTTTTTATGATAAACATCTTTTTTTTTTATAATTCTGTTTTTATAAAAGATATTGAAATGACATCACAAGCCAGTTACTGCTTTTGTGTGCTGGCATTTGTTTTTTTTTTGTTTTTTTTTCTTTTTATTTCGTTCTCTCTTTGTAGTTGAAAGAGTGGAAGTTCCTGTCGAAGTCCTTGACAAACCTTCGCCCAGCCACCTTCCTTTTCCACAACTCTCATTCTTCACAGATGCAGCACAATTGGCAGATGTAAGTAGTGTAACTCTAGCATCTATCCCTGTTTTCAATTCATTCTTTTGTTAAATACATATTTTAAATTATTTTAAATAAGTATAATATTGGATGTGCACTGTGGTGCAGAGGATATCAGCTTGGAACGAGAAATCGGGGAGCCAAGTTTGAATTCTAGTTGAATTCCTTGCATTCACTTACACACAAGTACCCTTAGGAAAGGTTTTAATTCATCTCTTCCCTCCAGTTATGGGTTAAACAACTGGACAGATTGGGTTCTAGAGCCTTAGCTGGCAACCAGTTTACCGCAGAAAGTAATGGCAATCTACTGTGGGATAATCTTCTGTCCAGTCAGTCATGTCTCTTTCAAGACATGATCACCTAAGCATGTATCACGTATGGCACTAAACTGACTGACTGATAATCTTGGCAGAAATCAATTTTGAAAATCACTCAAGTTGTAGAAGAATGATATACAAGGGGTTGTGGAAAAGTTCTTGGCCTAATCAAGAAAAACTAAAAAAAAAAAAAAGAAATCATATAAGCTCATTTTGGGAAATGGGCTGAGCCAAGAACTTTTCATCACTTATTAATGAGAAGTCATAGAACCAAATACCAAAATAATCATAGATAGATTATTATTCTCAGTACTATGTATGATGTTACTGCCTATCACTTCTACTAACTTGTTGCTTGGTTATTTTCTTTAGCGACATGTCAATCTTTATGGGTTATTTAATGCCAAAATCTAAATATTTTGTAGAGAGTTTTATTTTTATTTTTTTGTCTTTTGTTTTGAGATAATAATGGTTTTAACGATATAAGTCTTAATAATTAACTGATAACTGAAGGGAAAAGTGGATTCATGCTTTTTCCAGGAGTATTGGCATATAAGTGAATATAATAAACCTAATTGGAACTCAGCTCTCTAGTTAACAATTTCAAGCCATTCCCACCTGCACATACAAGCTTATAGCACCTGGTATTCCCCAAGTGGTCACCTATCTAGGTACCAGGACTCAACATCAACAGTGTTTGAATAGGAACCAGTGTTTTAACATGGTGAAGCCATAAGCTCTACTGGCTTAGAGTAGGGCAGAATGTATTAATGGTCAGCATTTGAGGAGAACATCATTAGTAGAGTTCAGTTTAAAGGGTCCTACGTTAACTATTGTGGGTATTACATAGTAGAAGATAAGTGGTACAATTAATATAATCAAAAGACTTTTGTTTGATTATCAATTGGCTAGAAATATTCACATTGAAACAAGTGATGTATCCAACCTATGCTGATAAGAGTTTATTGCAACCTTCACCACAAAACATTTGGTAATCAGAAGAACGAAAGGTTACAAAAATAATATTTCTCATCGTTTGAATAAGAGAATTTCTACTCACATTAATTTGTAAACTTTGTACCTTACTTCTTAATATCATATTTTCATTGTCTTCTACTGAATTTTTCTACTAAATTTCAATGTAGATAATGAATCCAAATTTCTCACTGTCAAAATCATCAACTAGAAATGATTAATTCAAAACATGGCAACAATGACTTTTGTCACAAATCTTCATTTTATTTGTACCCTTGTCTAATTTAAATGTCTTTTGGCTTTCAGCTGGATGCAATATCACAGCAATCAGACTCCGACAGTGAAGAACCCTCACCAGAAGCCTTGGCACGCTACCTGGCTATGCGACGACACACAGTCGGTGTTGGAGATGCTCGCCACGAAGTTCCTGAGGATGTGCGTGTAAAGCTGGCCAACCACCAGCCTATCATAGCCACACCTCCCCAGCACAACTACTTGATGCCATTTGGGGCACCACTGCCCAACACAAATCTACCCCAAAATGTACCCCAACAGTTGCACAATGAGCTGCCCACCTCACCCAGTTTGCAACGGGACCAAAACCTACTTCAACCTCCCCCAATTCTTGGGCCAGGTAAGAACTTTGTCTAAATTTTCTCCTTTTCACATCATGATGCAGAGTATATTATTGGTTATTTGATAAGAATCACATTAGATGATTTAATCAGAATCTATGTAAACCTTCTTTTTTTTTTTAAAGCATACAAAAACATTTTCAGTAACAACAATAGTTTACTGTTTTCAAACTTTATTTTATATGAGTGGGCCCATGCCATAAAAATGATGGCAAATATTTATATCGATATGGCATCTAAAATGACAGCAACATATATATTGATGTACCTACCATTGAGTATCTTGTATTAAGAATCGAAATAATCAAAATCCCCACTCTCTCTCTTTCTCTGAGCACAACAGGAGGGATATATATATATATATATTCTTCACTACTCAATGAAATAATTACTGCCAAAAAGTAATATAAGGCACTGTTAAAGAGTAAACATGTAGCAAGTGCTTTTTTAACTGGAAGTGAAGAAAATGAACTGAGCCAATATTGCCTTGTCATTGTTTCTCTAATGAACTGAGTCAACGCTGATGTCTTTTTTATCATAGTTTTCTTTCTTATCATAGAAAGGATTTTAGTTTTTCTTTCTTTTATTTTCTTTGTAGTTTCATTACCTAAAATTAGTACTATTGTGCATGAATATTTTCTGTGTCATATCTAATCAGGACTTGCACAACCATGGATCTCTGCAACTTCCTGTTTTTTGTTACTCTCATAATGTCCAAAGGATTTCAGCTGTCTCTTTCTCATTATAGTTCTTATGGTATTTTCAACAGAAACATTGATTGCCACACCTTTTTTTCTTAATATTTGTGACAAAACAGTTCAGCTTTCACTGTCATATAACAGTTTAGAAATGAAATAGCAGTCCAACCCTTTTTTTCTTCATTTCTAATGTTATATTTGTATCCATTAACATCTTCCAACAGCTAATAGTTAGTCCTTTCTTCTTGCTTTCCTTAAATATCTTGTCTAATAGTTCTTTGAGTATTCCTTCTGAATCTGTCATTCACACACTATCCTTTGTGTAGGGTATGTTGTTACACTTATGTCTACTGTACAAATAAAATAAATCTGGTTCAATAACACATCATTGTCACACTCTGCTTTCTACTTTTGGTGTACTCACTCAATTCATTCTCTATTCACATGCAAGTCCTTTGTTTCTCACATAGGTAGCTGATTATTCATATAGCCTCTACATGAAAGAAAAATGAAATACTTAATCAAAGAATAAAACAGCAAAATATTCAAGAAAGGTTTGCTGTGACTTGTTTCATTTTCTCTTTGTAGGATCTTCCAATTTTTGTAGGCGTGCATCTGATGGTGGCGCCAATATTCACTGCTTCCTACGCCATTTTCAGCAGCAGTCCCAACCAAGCAGCAGAGAAGGACTCACGACAGTAAGCACCTACCTTGTTCTTTCTTTTTTTCTTTTCTTACCCAATCACTTGAACATATTTAATCTTAAAAATTTAAGATTAAGATTTAATTTGTTACTTATCACATAATTTAAAAGAAAAGCTCTGCAGATGTATGTTAGAACACATCTTATTTTTTAACAGAGGTTTGTAAAAGGTATCAAAATATGCAGCTTCATTACCAGACTCTTGTTTAAAATTTAAAAAAGAAAAAAAAAATGAAAAATATGGTACCATGACCAATACTACGTTTATTTTAGGAAAAGCTTTTTTTATGTACCATGCTGTAAAAACATGGGGAAACAAATGACGAGATTTTTTCTTGCTTTGTATGTTTTTTGTTTTTATCTTAAATTGACGACAAAGTTTCAGGACATTAAAAACCTAGTTGTTCCAGGTATAGAATGTTTCAGGAACTTTTCCAATTCAATATATAATGCAGTGGGTGACTGAAATTTCTCAGCCCAACCCAATTCTCAAAATTTGACCAAATGACTAAGCATCAAAATTTATTTTATAATTTCTTTGTTGGACCAAAACCTTGCTAGCACCGTCATCTATAAGTGTGTGTGCATGCGCACATCTCTCTCTTTCTCATATATGTGTGTATACACACACAAGTTCATAGGATTCACAATTACTAGTTTCATTACTAGTAATAAAAATGAAAATTTATCTCTTACAAGAGGTTAATGCACCAAATTCACCAGGCATTCCAAGACACTATGAATGTATACACACACAAGTTCATAGGATTCACAATTACTAGTTTCATTACTAGTAATAAAAATGAAAATTTATCTCTTACAAGAGGTTAATGCACCAAATTCACCAGGCATTCCAAGACACTATGAATGTTGTATTCGCCAGCAGATCTAAAGAACAAGCCTTGACGGGAATGAACATTCTTGCTTAATCAGAATAAACTGTACCAAAGCTTGAACTGCAGTTTGAAGTTCACCTCAGTTGACCATTTAACTGCAATTTTTGGGCATGGGGCACCATATCCACTAACAAACAACTGAAATTGTTATTTGAATATCATATATATATATCATGAAAATCACTTTCACAACTATAATCAAAACAGAAATTTTCATGTTTTAATGAATTTTTAATTAAAAAACAAATTTAATTTTTATATATATATATATATATATATATATATATATATATATATAGTATTTGCCAACATATTTATTTAAATTTATTTGTTTGAACATTATTTTTAATGGATATTCATATTTGAGTGCATACTCTGTTTTTCTATAAACAGTACATATAGATGTCCACCGGCCTGAATATTTGAGAAATCTTGTTAAGGAAAATACCTGCTGGAAGATAAAGATTTTCCAAACAAAATTTCTTGAATATATGTAAATGTACTGTTTAATTATAAACAAACAGAGTACCCACTCAGATACAAGCATTCATTAAAAGTAACGTTCATATATATATATATATATATATATATATATATATACTTTGATTTCTCTGGAATATATGTACACATTTGCATCAGAAAAATTGTTTTGGTGACTTGTTGGTGGGATATGTAATCCTTTGTTTGCTGGGAACTTCTTGATTCAAAAAGTCCATCACTGCTGAAGTCTACTACATGCAGCTGCTAAGTTAAACTAATGCAGTTGCAAAACCAAAAAATATACAATCATCGCAAAGTTACTTGAATGCAACAATTCTAGATCGTAAATTGCACCATGAAAAATAATGGCCATTCGAATTACTAAGTTCTGCCTCACCCACTAAATTGTATAGTTTTTGCACTGTCCAATAATACAGGTCAATTGTATTGCACTCAATTGGAAAGTTAGGCTTCAACAAATAATACAAAATATTTTTTCAAAATTGTTACTGTTTTTTGAGGAAATAAGTTCAAAGATTAAGTTTGGGTTAAAAATCATAGTGTTTGAATTTCATTTCAATGATCAGTGAAAGCCTTGTAAAATTTATAATTTTTAAAACTCTATATGGACAAAATGCATGGTACAAGCACATTATTCCTAAATGATTGTGCTATCAAATAAGACCTTCATCTACTTCAAAAGGGAAATTGTACTGAACAATTTACCTATATTATGATGTAATATATTATTCAGTGCATTTTAGTGCAATTTTCACTAAACAATGCAAATTGAAAATATTCTGTTTCGTAATTTGTGCCGAGCAGTATTATGATGTTATGTACACTATATTTTTTTTTATTAATTATGATCTAACAAATATTATTCATTGAGTGTTCTTTTTTGTAAACTTTTACAATTTTTTTTTTTTACACAACTTTTATTTATCAAATACAGTAAAAAAAAATTACATATGATTCATAATTAGAATTCTGGTTTAAATTTTCCATTCAATGTATCTAATACAAAAATGTAAACTTTATTTGGATTGTTCTTGAAATAGTAAAATTTTGAAGTCAGTTTGTAAGCTCTGTAGAAATTAGGTATTTCTGTATATTTTTTTCTGATGTTCTTTAAAACTAAATGCTCAAACGTTGGTAAAACCTATGAATCTCATTTTTGGTGTCAGTACTTATCACATCAAACTCTAAATTTCACACTGAATTTAATTTTGATTTTCTAAAGAAAGTGAAAAATCAACCTACCCTCCTCTCCAAAATACTTTTTCCTTTTTTTTGCATAACCTCATGATTAACCAGAGTTTTTAAAATGTTAAATTGACAATACAAACTTTTGATTTGAAACTGACTTCATTGTATCACAAAAAAATCTGTGATTTGCTTACACTTTTGCTGATAATTCTTTTTCATTCTTCCCATAGATTATGAAAAGACCTTGTATAATTTTTATAGCCTTCTGAAGAGTCTCAACATCAATGATCAAAATCCATGTTAACTGTACAAATTTAGCATCAATGTTTTTTAAAGTCAAAAAATGTCAAAGTATTTTTTGTAACATTTAAACATTCTTTCCTAATGATTTACATTAAAACAAAAATCATATTAAAAGAAATAAAAGAATCCTTCCTTTTATTCATAAAACCTGTGAAATATTTAAACTTCAAAATTAGTTTCATTTTTTCTTTTTTATGTAAAAAAAAAAGTATTTTGTAAGTCTTTCTTCCAGAAAATTATTTAACATGAAATCCTCATTCAAGACCGTTCCTTATACAATTTCACAAAAACATTTTTTTTACTTATGCACTTAAAAATGAAAAAAATTATTGATTTTTTTTATATTTTTGAGACTATACAGATTTTTTTTTCTAATTGACATTTAAAGGCATTAAAAAAAAGTTGTTGATAGAAATCATTTAAGTTTTATTATTGATCTTCAAGAAAAACAGGTTTTTTCTATGACATCATTGAATCCGCACGTTGTATTTTATAGTCTTGAGAAATAAGTTGTTTGTATTATTATTGTTTTCAGACTACAACCACTGGCACCCCAGCTGGATTATCATTGAATAATCCCCTGCTACAGCATTCTGTAACAGTTGAAGAAACTAGTGGGACAGGCACCGGGGAAGAAGGTAGTTCGGACCAAGAACCTGATAAGGAAGCTGTGTCCAAGTAAGTCATTTTCTTACAAATGCATATCGAGAAAATCTTTATCACTTTATCAGATATTAGTGAACTCTTTCTTAACATATCTTAACTACCTTGTTATTTCCAAACAAACTCTTTAATTTTACATTATGATCTGAAGACATTGAAATGAAAAATTTTGAATTATTTGAATTTCTTAGTGTAATGTTATTCATGTCTCATAACCATTAATCAAATCTATCTTGTAATACAAAGGACAGAAAATGGATATATTTTTGTCATTACACTTGAAAAATTGACTGGAAAATGTGAGCTCCATACTTAGTTTATTTTAATAACCATCTTATTCACATATTCACTGTGAAGGGATAATTTGTGATTCTATTCAGCTGTTATAATATCGTAGAAATATTTATGACATTTTATTATTTGATGTTGTCTAAGAGATAGACCATAAATATCATTTGATATCTTGTCTAAGTGATATACCATTTAACCTGTACATATTCTTTGATAGTTTCACTAGCATTACAGCAGAATCTTTTGCAGGAAGAAAATGATCAACAAATATCTAAATAAACTAAAGCAAAGTTAAATAATTTATAAATGGCAATATCTTTTTAGCTAACAAAAATTTAATACTACGCTGAGTCATAAAAGCAAATCTTAATAAAGAAAAGAGAGATACAGGTATTAATTCTGCCATAGAGCACATTTGCTTTATTAACTCTGTCAAATGTACAAGCTGGTAGACAATTCACACTGTTTTAGAAAAAAACAGTGCATCTAATCAAACACATGTATCTACTAAAATAATGTTTAATATTGTAAGAAATACACACACATTTGCTTAAAGACTACCAAGTAACTTCATATTTATAGAATTATACAATAAATAGAATTTAATATACCAAAAGTTACCTCTCACATGATATTGAATCGTTTGAGTTTTGTTTAACGGCATATCAACCTTTATAGATTATTTAATGCCAAAAATGTGGGGTTTAAAGGTATTTTTTAATGTTCAGTTAAAAGGTTATTTTAATCAGATTTTGATGAAGAAATTTCATTTTTTTTTTTAAGTCTATTTTTATGTATATATTTCTATAAAAGTTTATTTTTATATTTTCATAGTGTTTTGACCCCGGTTTGGAGGTTAACTATTTGCCCATAGCTGGGACCCTAATAGGTGCTACCACTCTGGGTCTGGGTGGACTTGGAACAACAGTAATTAAGAGGTGGTTCCATGCTCCTCACAACCTCCCAATCAAAGGCCTTGTTGCCGGATGCAGTTTACCATTATACCCAGAACCTGACTCATTTGAGCTTAATTTGAAATATAAACACTCTGCTAAAAGCAAATTAAAAATTAGACTGGAAATACTTTTATTTAACAAACTAGTGTCATAGCATTAAAAATGCTCTGGCCAAAATCCAACTACAATGTGCTGTTTTTACTGTGACAATAACAGGAAACAAATCACATTATTATAACATATATAAAGTTCCTAGTTTTTGTTTTAAATAATTTTTTAGCAACATGGTTTTCAGATAAAAAAAAATTGTCTTTGACAACTATAATAATATGAAAATGATTATTGGCAGACTTGTGTTAAGCAAAGCCATCTTAATGCATAGATCCAATAGGTACTTGCTCGTAGTCCCATGAGCATAGGGACCTCGTACAGTGTATTTTAAGTGACTTGTGTGACAGAAACCCTCTTTTTAGAAAATACTAAAATTAGAAATTACTACAACAAATGGTGAGAATATGTCATAATAGAAAGATTCATCTCATTTGTGTTAGTTCTCATATAAAAAAAGAAAATAGGACAATGTCCCCTTTTGATCTAGAAGACACAGGAAATGGTGAGGACTTTCTTCAAAGAGGCACCCACCTATATAAATTGAAAGGACGGGTTTGTCTCGCCAGTTCAGTTCACTTGTAGACAATTTCACTATCACAGAAAAGATCAGAGAACTGACCTTGATTCCTGATGATCAGTCTTCGCACAGTCCTAGCACAGACTCTCCAATAAAATTCTCATTTCTATCTTTTAATAGTTGTGACTATGACTGCTGTTAACTTTCTATTGAAGATAATATTAGCTTTTATTGTTTCATTGGTTTCATTTAATTCTTAAATTGAAGTTGCGTGAAATAGCAGAAGAGTTGAAGTGTATTCACCATTTTGCATGAACATTTACCAATGAGAAAGCAGTGTTTAAAGTGGGTGCCACATTTGCTCACAGTGGATCAAAAGCAACATGTCAACGATTCAGAGCGTTGTTTGCAACTTTTTCAACACAACAAGATGGTGTTTTTGAATAAATATGTGACAATGGATGAAACATGGCTCCACCACTTCACTTTGGAGTCAAATCAGTAGTCAGCTGAGTGGAGAGCAGCAGGTAAAAGCTGTCCAAAGCGACCAAAGACTCAGGCATCTGAAGGCAAGGTTTTGACCTCTGTATTTTGGGATGTGCAAGGTATTTTGTTCCTCAGTTACCTTGAGAAAGAAAGAACCATCAATAGCAAATATCATATAGCATTATTAGTGGGTTTAAAGGAAGAAATCACCAAAAAACGACCATAAATGAAGAGGAAAAAGTTATCTTTCACCAAGACAATGTACCATGTCACAAGTCGATCACAACTATGGCAAAACTACATGAATCGCACTTCAAATTGCTTCTGCATCCATGCTATTCTCCAGATCTGGCCCCAATGACTACTGGCTGTTTACAGACCTCAAAAAAATTCTTAAAGGAAAGAGAGTTGGCTCCAATAAAGAAATGATATCGAAAACTGAGGTGTATTTTGAGGCCAAAGAAAAATTGTTCTACAAAGAAGACATTGAATTGTTAGAGAAGCATTGGAATCGGTGTATCACTCTAGAAGGAGACTGTTGATGAATAAAATCAAATTTTGCCTAAAAGTTGTTTTATTAGTTAGGCCCGGGATTTATTGAGTGATGTGTTATTGACTTTATTTTGTAGTCAAGCATCTGTCTGACACACTATGGTCAGCACATTTTGATGCTATTCATGCTCTGTATGGGGATTTTGAGAAAATAAAACATGCACTGGATTCTCTATCAGCAGACAATGAACAGCAATTGAATACAAGGCAAGAGGCAAAATGAATCTGTGAAAACCTATATTCAGGAAACTAGAGACAAATCTAGTGAATATGTATTCAACGCTATAAGTATGTGTCCAGATTTTTGAAAAAAAAAATGGGAATGAAGTGTGTGATATGATGAATCAGCAGAAAAGTACTTTCCTCCCTGTTTTACACACTCTAAACTTTGAGCTGACAAAAAGTGCAGAGGCTTATTACCAGATTGGAAATCTGTTTCCTTTCTTCAATGAATTGAAAACCATTGTTTCTGATGCACTAAAGAAAAGGTGTGAACATTTGGCTAATATGTATCGCAAAGATTTGAATTTATGATGACTCTTTAAATGAATGCGAGCATCTTAAGCACAATATGGCTCCTGATAAAAATTGTGAGACACTCCCTGCACTGTACAGAAAAATGATTTTGAACAATTTGAAATCTGTATTTCTGAATGTTGAAATTGTACTCAGTGTTCATGCACATGATGGTGACAAACTCTACAGGAGAACATTCCTTTTCAAGACTGAAATTTATAAAAAATATCTGCTTCATAGCACAATGAGGCAGCATTGTTTGAACTGACTTTCATTCATGTGCATGATAAATGACATCCTCTTCCTGAAGGCTATTGACTTCAAGCCAATGATAAAGCAATTCTCTGAAAAGAAATGCCACAAATTTTCATTATAATAAGAAGTTTCATGGTAATTTCATACCATACCATCTAATCTGTGCGCCTCTTACACAATATTATTGTTTTTCAAGCCTTGTGTATTGTTTAAATTTGTGAGGACTGTTTAAATGTTTAATATGCTGATTAAAAACATGCTGTACAGCAGCAACTAATGTTTAACATCAGTTTTGTTGAAGTGCCAATAAAATAAATATATATTCAATATTATTGACCATTTACTTTTTATTTCTGTGATTGTCATAGGGCCCCCAGCCAAGACCTCCTATATATTACCTCGCCCCAGCACACTGGTTTGCTCAGGGGCCTATAACTCTGTTAACCACTTCACACTAGGACTGACTTATGTGAAGCTACCGCATATATTTTGAAATATAGTAATTAGAACCACACAATCAGTTGAAAAAAAAAAAAATAGTCCTAACAGGAAAAAAAAACGAAAAACATGAGTTGATGTACCTGATCTAAAAATGTCAAAAAAAAAATCTGTTCAGGACTGTTCTTACTAAAACCAATTTACTTTTCTTAATTTCATATATACTGTGTGTGTGTGTGTGTGTGTGTATATATATACATACACACACACACACACACAATAAGGTTCACCCTATGCAATGCCATAGGAGCCACTCAAGGTAGAAAGGTTACATTAAGGGGTAGATTATCTGGATAGGAGAGGAAAGTAATGGTTAACTCTACACTTGAACAGGTTGAGATTGTAGTGATCAAGGAAACATCTTCTTGGGAGTCGGTTCGATAGAGCAGATATTTACGAGAAAAAGCAGCTCAAGTGGAAAACAGAGGAAATGTGAGTGGTTCTCTATAATTTAAGTGACATGGCAGGTCCTAGCCATGACGGTTATATCTGGCAGAACTAAGGAATGTAGTTTATCTTTCCATGAAAGTATCAATAGAGCAGTGAGATGCTTGTTTATGTTCCACCCTCAAACCTCTTTCTCACAAGCAGGATTGCTTGTGAGAAAGAGGTTTGAGGGTGGAACATAATTTTTCACCCATAAGAACTTGGAGACAATTTTAAACTCTGTCAAAACTGGAAAGTGAAGGACTGAGCAGCTCCCACCTAAATATGGCAGTGATACCGACTTAGCTGACCGCCTGCAGGCACTCTCTCACCGGCGTGATATGGCTTCCCTGTGCCACTTCTATAAATACTTTCATAGCTTCTGCTCTGATAAACTTAAATCACTGGTGCCCCCTAGGTGGGAGTTTGCACGAGATACTAGATTGGCAACTAGGTCCCACCCTTTTACAGTGAAATCGATGAAATGTAACCGCAATTTCTATCCCAACAGCTTCTTTTCTCGCACTTCCCACCTGTGGAATTCTTTTCCGCATGCTTGCTTCCCCGACGACTATAACCTCCAGGAGTTTAAATGTAAGGTCAATAGACACCTCCTAACACACTAACCCTCCCATTCTCTCCAACTCTCCCCCTATGTACATCCTAACTTGTCTATCGCCCTGTGTAACCCCCTGTGCTATAGTGGCAGTGGAATGCCTTGCTTGGGGTGACATGATTAAAAAAAAAAAAAAGTACTCCATTTTCAGCCTGATCTAGTTTTTACATACATACATAAAGAAAAAAAAATGTTGGTGTTATCTGTCATAATTTTAAATTCCTGTTACAGAGCTGGAATATAAGTTTTTTTTCTCTCTCTCTCTCTCACATTTTCATAGTGACAAACATTTTTAGCACTCATGCAAATTAACAGCTAAAAGATAATGATTTGGTGACGATCCTATGCATGTCGATGATACATCTCTCCAGTAGTACATAAATTACAAATTAAATTATGCATAAACCTCTCATACGTTGATCTAGATAAATTATAAAGAGATGTTTCAATTATTATCAGATTTCATTATTGAAAACTTTCTTGGCTTGTATTATATCTTTCAAGCCTTTTATCTAAAATAATGTTTTTCTACAGTTACATGAACAACCGCGGCCTGTCCAAGCGACACACTGTGGCTATGACCAGTGCTGCCCAAGAAATTCCCGAAGAGTTGCAGAAGAAACTTACTCTCCACTCAGTCAGGACCATGAGACGGGGTGGTGTACATTGGTCTGAAACCACTCCAGGTATTGTGCGTTAGACTTTCTCATTCAATGAAAATTATAAATTCTTGAAAGCTATCATTGTGATAAATGAATTACTGAAGTCTAAGGAGATTTGGTTTCAAATTAATCCACTCTATTAAAACATTGGCTCTCAAGCTTTATTTCCATTGTTGTCCCAACATTATATGTTAATTGATTCTGGTACAAGCAACTTTGTTCTAACATCGTTTCATATATGAGGCAAGGATAACGCATAATTAGAAAACCATCCAGGCAATGGAGTAACATGCAATAGGTGTAATATGAAGACACATTAGAATAAAAAATGCCTTCCAAAAACTAAGCAAAGTATTAAAACACAGACAAATTTATAGTTTTTTTTATTTTATACATATATATATATATATATGGAGGAGTGGGTGTCAGTTTAAATACATAAAGTAATATTTTGCCTTGAATTTATAATGCATACTTAGAAAATCATCCAGACAATGGAGTAAAATGCAATAGATGTTGTATGAAGACACGTTAGAATAGAAGAGGCCTTTCAAAAACTAAGTAAAGTATTAAGACATAGTCAAATTTTATAACAAAGAGTTTTAAACTTCTATATCATATCTATTCTTCTGTATCATAATGAATGCTGGACAGCTTATAGCTGTGTTGATTATCATCTCGATCTCTCTTCACATAAATTGTTTTTATTCTATATCTAACAACAGAACTGTTTTAGTTGAAAAGAAACATGTAAATATCTGTGTTACAAGCCTTTATTTACATGTGTGAATTTCAGGAAGCAGTCAGAATAGACTCTTAGCAAAACCCATCAATGCTAAAGGTTATAAAACACCACAGCTGGAACTAGTCAAGTCTATTTTACTGTACCATTTCAAATTATTCACAAAAATTTAATCAAGAAATTAAACTCTCAGATTTACTTACCCTGTTCTTAAGAGAAGAGAGCAATACAAAAATGAATATATTTTATGATTTTTACAAACTCTAAAATTGAAATACATGTTCTTATCAATTTACTTGTATTATGGTGATTACTAATACAACACACCAGCATGTACTATGGATTCAATAGATTAATAAAATGCTTTTTTTCATTTTCTGCACATTGAATTGGTAGATATTAGTGATATTGACTTTAAAAGACAAAAAATCAACTATTTATTATTGATATTGCTTTTTATAAGTTTTCTATTTTCTTGCCGCATCTTTTCTTCTCAAAGTCACAAACTTAACCCACAATTATGTAAGCTTCATCCACCTTGTATTGACTTGTGCACTCTTAGTTGATTCCTTGTGTAACTATACTGTACTAACCTTGTCTGTGTTGTTGATTCCTCTGCTTTTCTCTGTCAGGCTGTGAAGCTGTCCTGCACATGTCAAGTGAGCGTTACTCCCCCTGCGGCGTGCCAGTGATGTTCTAGTCAGTGTGAGCAAGCACCAACCACACCTTGAGAAATTGTACAATGCTGCATTGAACCCAGGCAATTCTCCCACTCACACACACACAAGTCTGAAGCAATTGCAGCAGGAATGCCATGATTTACAGGTAAAAAAAATAGATAAAAAATAACCAGATGAAGACATTTGAGTGTTGTTATTATGAACCTTTTTTTTTTTTTTATCCTTATTACTTCTGCCTTAAAGTGGAGATATTGTTTTTGGTTGCATTTGTTTGTTTGTCTGTTCATGGTCAAAATATCTTCAGACCTGCTAGATGGATTCGGTAAAACTTTCCGGCATGACTAGGCTCATAACAGGAATGAACTGATTAGATTTTGAGTTCAATCTGGATATGGGGTAAAGTTTGTTTTTTTTTTTATTTATATTTTCTTGTGCATTTCATATGCCAAATACTGAATTACTTCCCCTAGATTGCTTTACATCATACATTTTCTGGACACAATATTATTTAAAATATGAATGGAGTATTCATATTAACAGAATCAAAAGCAAAAATAAACAGATGATTTTAAAATAGCAAAATGAGTCAAAATACAACTTTGGGATATTAAAATGTAAAAAACAAACTCTTCTATAATTTGTAGCCTAATTTTTAATTTCACCCTAAATTTTGTATTTTCAGTCTTGAGAGCAGTCATGTTCTTTGCAGTTATTCTCATTTTAATAATCATCTCTTACTGATAGCTGCGATGATGTTGGTAATGCTTTGGCGAAGGTTTGCGATCTTTGACTGCTTTTGTTTAATCTTTAATTTCTGTGTTTATTTTTTATCACAAATCCCATATTGTGATTCTAAAATCATTTGTAAGAACATAGACTGGAAGTAAAGAAATAGACTGAAGTCTGTCATCTGATTGATTAGGCCATGAGGGCTACACAACAAAAATCATCCAAATCTAACCAAACACCTATGTTCCCTTTTTAGCTGATCAAGAAAAGATGATATCACACTTACAAGAATTAAAATTGAACACACCCACACTTTCCTCTGAAAAAAAAACAAAGACCCTCTAATATGCCCAAACTGCCATGAAGTTCTCACTATCAAACATTTTTAATGAACTTTTAAAAAAAATTAGCTCCTATACAAAAAATATTGCTACAATGTACCTCACCTTAAGGCCCTCTTTGAGAGTGTTGAACCTGAAGCCATTCTAGAATTCTTAAAAGTAACAAAACTCCTAAAATATAAAAAGGAAACTGACTTTTAAAATTTTGCTTAGTGTGCTGTGATATTTTGATTTGCTCTGAGGTGTGCCATTGCTTAAAAATGCTGAGAAACACTGCTTTAGCCATTGATAATTATAAATCAGCAATGGGCAAAGTTCTGTTTGCTAATTTCATCCCTCAAATATGTAACAATTTTAAATTCCTGTTGTATATCCATGATGTCATTTGCATATGACTTCTTTAAAAGATTCAACTATGATTCTGGAATTTCTCACAAAAGGTCTGATCACAAAACCAAGTATTAATTTACATAAAGAAATAAATGATTAATTGCAGTCTTATAAGCAACATAAAATCTGTGTTCATCTCATTTAATGATTTTGCATGTTAAAAAATAAAAATTGGGACTTATTTTTTTCTCAATAAACAACTTTGAACATCAGGAATAGAATTATCAGTACTTCCCCACTCCCCAATACTCAAAAGTGCACGTAAATCTTTTTATGTTGGGTGATTTGCCTTCTATTTTTAATTAATTTCTTCTCAATATCATTTCTGTTTTAAAATATACCATTCATTTATAATAAACATTTTTATTTTAATATCAACCAAAAACTAAAAGATTGTATGAAAAATTTCCATAAATATTAGAAAGATCAAAAAACATAGCAAACTTGAGAAGTTTAATTTCCTGAATAACTGTTTTAATAAAAACATTTTATAAATTTCAATTACATCTAAGTGCTCAGTAAATGAATGCTAAATGTTTCCTGGATGGAAAAACAACTAATCATTACAATTTAGGAGAGTGCTGTATATTCATAAAAGGATTTAATAAATATATACATTTTATCTACTAAGATTTAATTGCTATTATAGATCTTTACCAATATGTAAGTACATAATGCTTTGCATTATATATATATATATATATATATATATATATATATATATATATATATAATTTCAAATAAATAAAATAAAATGATCTATTTACAGAGCCAAATATGTATATCTTTTCTTCAAATAAAATTTCATAAATTACATGTAAACAGCATTTAGATGCCTGTCTTCTAACATAAACTACCCCTCCCACTTTTCTTTCTTATTTCTTTCCTTTTTTTTTTTTAAGTGAACTTCTGGTGTATGAAATACTTTGAATTTTTTCATAATAAATAGATCACTGATGAAGCGAGTATACTTCGCAGAAATGATTATATGACACATGTAATTTTTGAAATTATATTTTTAAAAAATATACATATTTAACCGTGTAAATAGATAATAATATTAACATTGTACCCTCTGCCTGGATCAGTTTTAATATTAATAGAATCTTCCTTGTGATTTTACTTACATACCACTTTGTTTTGATTCAATATATAATTATTGTTAACCAGTTTTTGGTCATAATTAAATTAGACCAGTATACAGTCATATTAAACATTTCTCAATACATATATATTGTATAATGTAGAGCTTTTAAATGTTTTTCATTATAAGCCAGTTATTTACACAGCCTTGATTTCAACCTTTTGGTATCTTCAGGCAATTTATAACAACTGATTCTCCAATGTTTTTATTATTTTTAAACATATGGCTCGAAGTTTAAAATAACTGAAATTTTAAAATTAGGGAGGATTTTTTTAAGGATCTTAAACGCTTTTATCCAGGTTTATATGATCCTAAAATATATTTTCTGGTGTGACTATATTTGGACATCACTCCGGATCTTTCATTTAGTAATTTTTTTGTTCTGGAAATAATATTATGGCTAACTTTTCTTCTTAGCACAGTCTGCAGACATCATCACCGCTGTAAGGTTTGACTTTTTTTGTTATACTCCATGTTATATCAGAGTCTTTGCTGTTTTGTTTTTTTTTCTTTCAATTTCCACATGTGGTTAGTCAGTTTGGTAGAATTTTCAAGGTTTTCTAGATTGAATATAGATCTGTGATTAAACATCTGTTTTTAAGAATTCCTTTTGTAGATTTGAAGGATGTTTTGCTATGTTCATCTGTATCATATACTTCTGCTTTGTAAATAACTTCTTCTATTTTATGAAGTCCATCAAGTTGGCATTTATTTTTTTCCCTACAGTTACATTCTTTTTATGTTTCTGGTGTTTTGTTTTTTTTACATAATTTTCTAAATTACTAGTACAGCTATAACTTAATTTAATTATATTTCTATTGAATATTTTATATAATTTAAAGTTTTTAGGGAAATGTTATTAATTCATTTAAAAAATATTTGCCCTCTTTTGGATTTTACTTCTAAATTAAATGGTGGGTTGAACCAAATAATGTTTTAATTTTTAGTATTATTTTTCAGTTGTCTGTTTGTATTCCAATTTGTTTTTACGGTCACTTTCATTTAAAAAATAAAAAAAGAGCACATTTGATGTACCACAAGGTTTGTTTGATGATGCTGAAATCTCAGAACTAATAAGATTGTATATTCTAAATAAAATCAACGAAATAATCCACATATACAACTATGGATTATACAGAAATGACGGATTGATGATAGTGCCAAACAGAATAGAAAATGACCAAATAAGAAAAATACTTTTCAAACACTTCAAAAACATTGATTTCAAAGTATAAGTTGAAATGAATATAAGTTGTCTAATATTTAGATGTACAAAATATATGAAAACAAATACAACTTTAAACTAGGTAAACATTAGATCTGACCGTCCTGCTGGCATAATCAAATACATCTCTAAAGGAATAAAACACAGATTATCTAAAAAATTTTCTCACAAAACCATCTTCGATGAAAGGAGAAAAAGTTTATGAAAGGGCCTTAAATGAAAGTCCTTAAAAACAAATTGAAATCAGTTATAAATCTCCTGAAATGTTGAAACCAAAGTTACATAAATAACTGGCTTTCAAATTATATAATGATGTCAAGTCCATGAATGGCAAGGATAATCCAAAAAGATCTTAATATAGAATATTAAGTGCTAGTTCTGTATAGAGAGCTCAATGGATATTATCCAGAGCAATATGATATTTATGAAAGAAAACTCAAGACATTACATAAAGTGGTTATAAACTATAATTCATTTCTTTTAACTAATTAGTTCATTTCTTCAGACCACACTTTGTTTCATTTGATATATATATATATATATATATATATATATATATATATATATATATATATATAGGAATACATGCATTTATAAAAATATTATTCAGGTGTTAATAAAACAGTGCTCAATTTAGTATAAACAGCGCTATTATATATTTTTATATATATTATTGTTGCATAACATTAACACCATGTTATTTGGGTGATAACATTAAAATATTTGAGCAATGAAGTAATTATTACATTTTTTGTTTAGTAGTACTACTATTATGAAAACATATTCATGTGAGATAAAGAATTCAGTACAAAATTCCTAATAAGTGCTGTAATCAACATTACTTCCATCTTGAAATTTAAGTTTCTATTCTTCATCCGCAATATAATTTTTTTAAATTGTCAAATTTAAAAGCAAAGATGATAAAATATCACCTGAAGAAGACCTGAGCGTACAACAACCAAAACACCATAAATATGACAATAAGGATGAGGACAGCAGTCTGAACAATGTAAATAGTTTCAATAACTTTTTTTGTATTTATCAGAATATCCTTTTCTAGATTTTGATTCACAAGTTTTTGTGGCACCAAGAATATCTGGTGCTTTTTCCAAACTAGTGTAGATATATTATTGTATTGGACAACCTGTCTTGTTAAATATTTTTTTTATTGTTTGTTCGGAGTGTGGTTTAGCAGAGTCCATATTCTATCAAAATCATAACATCTTAAATGAAAAAATAACTAGATAAAGGGATGCCTGATGAAATTGAGGTTGTCTTTGCAGAAGCAAGTGAATTGTCGAGAGCCAGTGGAGCGTCAGGCAGAGTTATTACAGCAGCAACACGCCTTTCACCTGTTGCAGCAACAGCAATCATTACAGGTAAGTGCTGTAATCAACATTAATTCCATCTTGAAATTTAAGTTTCCATTCTTCATCCCCAATAAAAATTTTTTTTAATTGTCAAATTTAAAAGCAAAGATAAAATTATTCTGATTTAAAATTGAAATCATCTTAGTTCAGTATTTTTAAAAAAAATCAAATATACTTAAAATAATACAAAAAACAAATCTCCTCTGATAAAGGTTTTAATTGTGAAAAATTTAAATATGTTCTGATGGTACCATTAACTGACTTTTGGTGTGACTGAACCTTACAAATAAGCAGAATCTCTCTTTCTGTTTATATGAGGGAGTGCTAAAAAAGTTCAACCAAGCTTTCGTTTTGCAAAGAATTCTTGTTCAATTTGAAAAGTTTTCAACATTCCAAGTGTATGTGTGTATATATAAAAGCTGACCATAATCTTGACAAAAAATGCTACAGAAAAAAGTAAAAAGAGAAAATAATTCACTAAGATGAAAATGTTTAAGAAGTGCTTTAATCGCTAGCTCTTCCACAGTAAATTTGCATCTAGGTTCTTAGATTTGGCAGACCTTCCATTATCACAGTGTAGGATATTTAATAATTATCTATCTTCCCTCCAAAACTGTTCTTGATATATAAAAATGTATATATCATTATCCCACACACACACACACACACACACACACACACATAAGTGGGCATGTGACATAGTCATTGGAAAGTTTTTCTTTCTAACCAGGAGAAACCAGTTGGAATCTCACTATCATCACAAAGATGACTTATGTTATTGGCTTGGGAAGGCAATCTCAGTATGCGCCATTTTTAAAAAGCACCTGAAAACCATACCATGAGTTACCTAAGTTTTGTGAGTGGTGTAGGTGGAACTGTTCAAAAGCCATTGATGGTTATGCTAGCACAAAGTCACAAATCGTTGTGATTGAAGGTCTTAGTGTACTGGCTTTGTTCAAATTGTTGATCACACAAGATATTACACTCCCCCACACACACACACACACAAAACTTTAGTTAAGACTAGTGTATATTTTACTCTCTAATTACTAAATTTTTCTGGTATTTAGAATATACCTTAAACTTAGCATTAAATAATTTGAAAAATACAATTAAAAAAATTGTTTTTTTGAGTTTGCTCTTGATGTTACTATTTGATGGTCCTGAAATCCAAACTTGACTCCAGTGTAGCATACAGAGTGATTTTAATGATCATGTTGTTTTTTTTGTTTTTTGAAAGATAATCTTTCATATGCCACAAAATGCATTACTTTAAAAATAAACTATAAAATATGAATATAATTATTACAATAGTGTGCTTTGCCTATACATTGACATACCAAAAGTGATGGGATAACGGTAAGTAAAGGTAATAGCACCATCATATTTTGATGCCATAGATGCTCCTGGCAAGATGATGTGAAGTATTGAAGTTCAAACGGGGTATGATAGTAGGATGGACATTGGTTCTAGAATTGTAAAGACATTTGACATTTCTTAGACTACAGTGTCATATACATACTGAAAATACCTGATAGAAAGCATTTACAGTACAGTAAGCAACTACAAATCTTTAATGGTTATGAAACATCTCCAGCAGAACATTTCAGCATTCTTTCACTTCTATGGGATATGGGAGCAGAACACATACCAGAGTGCTCCTTTTAACAACATGATATTGAACATTGTGCCTCACCTAAGCTTGTGACATCACTAATTGGGCTCTAAAGAATTGGCAATATGTGGTATATCATACCACATCTTGAGTCATGTTTTTAGTTATTTTGAACTTAGTAAGATTCACATGGGAGTATAAATTCTCTGAGACTATGCAGGCTGGTGGTGGCTCCAAAATGTATTGCGGAGTATGGGTTCGGTTCACTAGTCTGTTTAAACACATTGATAACCTATGTTGCACTGCTTTGTGACCATCTACACCCATTCATGGACTCCATGTAACCTAGCAATGATGGATTATTCCAACTGGGTAATGTACTCTCATTGGTTGCCCATGTTGGTTTGAGGAACATTCTGGTGACTTCTGAAAAATAGTGTGTACATTAGAATATGAGCTTAATTGAACATTTATAGGATGTAATGGAGATGTCTATTCACACACAAGATCCTGCACCTGCAAATATCAAGGAGCTATACATAGCAAACAAGATAGCATGTCTCAGTATCTCTCTAGGGGTTTTCCTTGAGTGAGTTGCTGCACATCAGTAGGCTAGAGGGGACATCTTGTAAAGGTGCTAGGCACTTCTCTCATGACTTCAGGTGTATCTGTATGTGTGTGTACACCTTGTTCAAACTATTGATCAATGCCAGATTATACAGTCTCTTCTAGAAGCTGTAATTAAGGTCCATTCAGTATAGTTGCAATATAAACCACAGGGGGACACAAATGTGCCCAAGTTGGCATTTGTAACAGGAATTTACTTGCTTATAGTAGATTAGTGTTCATGGAAATGAGTAACTAGCCATGAAATATATATAAAATTGAGATGAAATCTCAACACATAATTAAACGGTTATAAATCTAGAATTTATTTCAGCAGTTGTAAAAATTACACGCTTCTTTGTTAAATACTTGTAAATTTGAGATCTGATACGAAATGTTTTTTGACAGTATCATAAATTACAGTTTCATCACCTTTTATTTTTCACATCTTAAATGCATTTTGATTGCCATTTGTTGTTAATATTATGACTTCTATTTTCCAGCAACAGATGCCTAGTCTTTCCAGGTCCCCAGTGCCTTCTCCTCCCCTGCCCTCCCCTACAAGCCAGTCAGCCAGTAGTGCCGACGTGCTGCCAGGAAACCTTAATAACCATTTCCAGAGACTCCATCTTCAGCAACACGGAAGTCCCACAGCTGGCAGCCCTGCCAGTCCCACCAACTACAACATGATGATGAGACCCCTGAACAGCTCTGATACATCTCCAACACAGTCCTACTCACCACACTTACAGCAGAATTTGCACCGCATCCTGGAGGACACAGCCGATAACCAGTCTACAGCCGAGCATGAAGAAATGCAAATCCAAGAAGCAAGTGCATCGGCAACTCAAATCCCAAGCCAGCAAGAAAGAAGGCAGCGCCAGTATGCTCAGACTCCTCAGATTAGCATCACAGACACGTATGGAAACACTGATGTGATGGCCGCAGATACCGATCTCGATATTCCAAAAGAACCTGCCCCCCGACTAACGTCCAACTATAGTTCTTATGTTTCTACATCCAAATCTTCACCAATTCATTCTGTGGCTCCAGCCAGTTCCTGCAAGCCAGTGTACATGGCTCCTAAATATGTCAACACCAACTTAGCCAGCATACAGGCAGATTTAGATAATGAAAAAGCTGGTTTTAAAAACACCTTGCGTTCACAGATATGGAATAATTATTGCCATGATCCAAACATACAGAACTGGTCTCCAAGCCAGATGAACTCCTCAAACCCTGTGTACAGATTGAACCAAACTCGCTACTGGCGCCATAACACAATCACAGAGCCAATTGAAGCCTACACAGAGTTCTCTTACGCAATGAAACACGCTCCCATATTTTCAAGTCTTGATCATGAATCCACAACACAGAATTGTTTAAATAGTTTTAGCTCAGTAGCTAATCATGTGTTGATGAATAATGTGTCACCTTCTAATGAAAACTGCTTCAAAACATATGACAATGTGTCTTCAAACAGTGAAGTGAAGCATTCTTCACAGAACTATGCACTTGATTCAGTGTTTGGATCAATGATCACATTAAGCTCCACAAAAAATACGCAAGAGATTTTGAATGAAATCCGACATATGCTGGATACCCAACATGCGGACATCAACTACAGATGTTCGCAGAATCTCTTTCAACTTGAGAACTGTGGTGTGCAGATTGAAATGAAAGTCTGCAAAAATGGTGGCATTAATGGTTTACAATTCAGAAAGATTGCTGGGGACTCAATGCACTATGACAAAATCTGCTCTGAGCTACTGAGGTGTATGAATTTGTAGCTTGTAAATACTAGGGCCTAAACCAATGGTTGCAAGTTGTATATACTGTTATTAAACCAGTGGTTAAAGATTGTACATACTGTTATTAAACCAGTGATTAATGCTGCAGAAGCCATTTTTAACCAATGGTTATATGTTGCACTTGCTACAGTTAATCTGTTGGCTGAAGGTTTATATACCATGGTTTAAACAAATGGTTAAAAGACTTTTGTGCAGCTGTTAAACCGGCAGTTAAAAAGTGTACAGATCAGATTAAACTAGCAGTTACAGGATATAACATTGTTAAACTGTTAATTCAGACTGTACAAACATGCCATAGTTGAACCAGTGGTTAATTTGTACATATGAAGGTTAAACCAGTGGTCAGTCGGTGTCAGACTCGTTTTTCATCTCAGATCCAACCCAATCCCTTTTTTTTTCTTTTCCATTCTGATCTTATATTTTTTAACATTCTATTTTCTTGATCCCTATACAACTGGGCTGAAAAGTCTGAAGATAACTTATCTTTTGAAACAGCTTCATGACTTCAACCTGTATTAATCACTCATCTCAAATTCTCTGAGGTTTGAGGTAGTTCTCTTCCCCCCCCCACCTGGCCACTGAATCCCTTTTATTATAAAAAGAATTGTCCAATCAGCTGCCTCTAACCTCACTACATAGCTTAGCCTGTTGATCGTAGTAACTTACGAAAGCCTGCAATAATAGCTGGTGGCAAGTACTGGCCTTAAAAACAAGGAAGGAGCCAAGATAATCCCTTCCTTTATTCCCAAACATTTGATTAAAAAAAAAAAACAAAAAAAAAATTTAGTCACTTCTGCCTTGGTTCAGCCTCTTAAGGCATTGCAGTGCTGGATTGCTAGTTAGCTTATGACTTTTGACCCTTGGGCAAGTCTCTCCACATCTAGCCTTAGATCTCTTCACTTTCTGGCTAGGTTTATACATATCTTAAGAGCCTGCCAACTCTCCTGCTGAGCCGACACATATCTCATAGCTTATTCTGATATATTTAGTAGCTTAATATAATCTGCTGTCAAATTTTAACTTATCTAATGTTGTAATCCAGAAGCTGCAGTGAAAAATACAAATGATTAGCTTAAAAAATGTTTTAGTGAAGCCATTCATTTTTTTTTTTAAATAGGAAGATATTTATTTTGCACATGACTACAACAAACTATCAGTATTTATATTACTTTCTCTCGTAAAAAATAATTCTTATGCTTGTTTATAATTTCCAGATGAATTGCTTTCCTCCTATTCTTGTACACCTGTGTGTGCATGTTCACCAGAATTTCTTTCTGTTTAAAGATGGCTGATGATTGTTAAAATATTTATTAACTTCTTTTTTTAAAGTACATATATAAACAAATTCAATGAGAATACTTAATATCCAATTTTTAATTTGTATTAGCCTTCTTGCTCAGTGATTATCAATTGTTTTGTTTATCTCTGACGATTTTTTTCTTTTGTTAAACATTTGATAAATAAGCAAATAAGATTATGAATTAGAGAGTTGAAGCTTAGCTTGAACTTTATTTTTAAATTGCAAACCAGGAATTTTTTAGGGATCTTTCTACAATTCCAAAAGTAAGAACTAAAAAACATTATATAGCTCATAGTATCTATCCAGATGTTTCTTAGGCTTCAATGTCATTTACTCTCAAGCGTTTATCACTCAGTTTCCTTTAACTTTGGCTAAATTTCCATGTTTTTTCTTATTATTCATTTTTGTTTTATTTTCTTAATAATAGAAAATTCATTTTGCATCCTAAGCAAAAAACAAAAATAAATTGCTTAAGTGTTTATTTTATTCAATGTTGAATGATTCTAAAATTGGTTTTAAATTATTAATTTTCTTGGCTTCGAGAGAAAATATCTATACCATAATACTGATTTTTACAAATAGACATTTTATCAGGAACAATTATGATGCGGAATGTTCTTTCTAAAATCTAAAAAGTGTTTTCTTTGAAGCATTGTTACAAAATTTCATTAACTCACAACTAACTATATTTTCTAATAATTTTTATCTTACTCTCCTTTGCATATAATTTTATTTATGGTTTATCTAATATTTAATTTTGAAAACATAAAATCATGTCAAGAAAACTAAAAATTGACGCAAAAGTTAGAATTTTCCCAGTTTAAAATTAGTAAACAACATTTTTAAAACTAAAAAAAGATTTCTTTTTCAAGTTTTAAATTCAACTTGAGATAGAGGATTAGCTGCTCCAGTGCAACTTACATCTCCCCAATATAATTTGAAGGGAATGAGGGTGGTTCTCTATAACGGACATGGCATAGAAAAAAGAAATACCTGAGTAAATTTATTCATATTCTTTCTTACTAATTTCACTCATTACCACCATCACCCTTAGAAATAATTTCATTTGCTTGAATTATTCACAAATTTAAGAAACACTACTCTACATTTATCTATTTTATGTCCTCATCCACTTCAAGAAAAAATGTTTTTTATTATTTTTAAATCTTGCAAAAGAAATTCAGAATATAAATAAACTTATAAAAATGTTTTAAATCCAACTGTTGGATGTTTTGAGATAATTTGTTTTAGAAAACTGTAGATAGTTGAATAAAAAATCAAACATATTTTTATATTTTCATATCTTCTAACAATTAGTCTTATAGAAGTCCATGATTGTCTTCTTTTTTCCTAGTTGCTTGCAAAGAAGTTATGCAATTTAATATTTATTAATTCAAATAGAAGAAAAAACTAGTCTAATAACTAGTAATATTTTAATAGTAATCAAACTGAATGAAAAATCTTTTTTTGGGTTTTTTTTTTCCTTAAGCATAAAATGAACATGAATCCAACAGTTTTTTTTGGTTGTTTTTTTTTTTTTTTTTTTTTTTTAATTATTATTTTATCCAAGGATCTATGTGTTGTTTTATTGCTATTCATCAATTGTAGATTCCTGTAAAGTAAGTCACTGTCAAAATGATATTACAACTTTGAATTCTGACTAGAAAAATATAGTCAGCTATTTTTTGTCACTACTTTTATATAAGTTCACAGTGTGTATGTATGTATGTGTGTGTGTGTATGCATACTCTAAAAAAATTATCGAATGCAGTAAAATATATATCCAGGCATACAGATTGCCATTTATATAAATGTAAAATGTTGTTTTCACTCAATATGAAAAATAAGTAAAAGTGGTCTGCAGTCAGAGACGATTAAGAGTTTTGTTTTATCTTGGTTCTTTTTAAGAATAGAGTGCATTATTCATTTACTTGGTCTTTAGCCAAGAACCAAAATGAAACTTGTCTTTTCTGTCTGAATTCCTAGGATGTTATCATTATTTACACTATTGTCCTCATCCTTGTTGTTGTTATCACCAATTTTTGATAACAACAAAGATGAAGACAATAGATCGAATATAAATAGAACTTGTCTTTTTTTTTTTATAAAACTGAGAAATACCAACTTTTCTTTTAACTTGAAAATAAAATCATTGAATTTATCAGACAAACATTTTCAATGACTTAAAGCTATTATAATGATCACAAAAATTTCAATTGATGCTAAGTATTGGTAATGACAAATATCAACTTTTTTTTTCTATTTTGAATCTTTATAAATATTTCAATAGTTAAATATTTTTTAGATACACTTAAAAAATTTTCTTTAAAACAACATTTAAAAGTATTATTACAGTTAGGTTTACGTTTAAAAATATTCAAACTCTATTGCTTTCTACATCACACGATGGACGCTTCTAGTTTAAATTTTAAAATCATTTGTTTCTGATGAAAGGTCAAGGCCGGTCTGAAATATCAAATATATATATATATATATATATATATAAATACTGTCAAAAAATACATTTTTAACTTATATATACATACACACACAACTAAAAGAAAGAGACAAGAGGAAAACAATTTAATTTTAGCTGACACGTTTCAGCTACTGATGGAATTTATTAAGAAAAAAAAAAAAAAATATATATATATATATATATATATATAGAAATAATATCAGATTAAAAATAAATTCCAAAGAATTAATGGATTTATTTTTAATAAATACTTCATATTTGAAATGGATGCCCCATTTCTATTTGTAAAAAGGTGTCTGCATATTTTAGAAATCTTAACTTTGAGGGGCTCTTGTTCCTTGTATTGGGTAAACAACAGTATAAAAAAATAAAAGAAATTGTTGAGATATTCATTGTCTGTTGCCAGCAGATATTAAAGTACTGGTTAGAATGTCAGAGATGATCAAAGATTTCTAAATCTGTTTAGAAACTTGTGTTGTTGCATACTTTTGACCAAAGAAATAATAATATCCTACAGGGATATTTTGAGTATTTCTTTTTCATGAAATTCCCACAAATCTCCTTTGGTTCCAATATTCTAGTTGTTATATTTTCAGTTCTCTCTGTATTTCATTTTAATATCATTTTTCTTCAAAAATATGGACCTTTTTTTTTTTATAATTAATCTGACTCTAATGTGAAAGTTGTTTTTTTTTTCTTTTAATTATAAAGACATTTTTATTTTATGACAATCACAGCAACAGTTGTGTAGCAATTTTCAAACAATAAATCATTTGTTAGACAATTTGTGATTTTCATGCAATATAATATTTATATTTTCAAATTCAGGGCCTACGCATTCCTGTTCGAGGAACCCCCTTCCTCATTGACCATGTCTTCATTAATATAGCTATACTCACCACACTTGGCCAAGTTGTGGGTTGGTAAGGCTATTTAACCCGTAGTTGGAGTGAATGGCTGTTCATCCACCTTTTAACAGCTCTTGTTTTTTGTGCTGCTGGGGTTCCACGTACTTTCACTAGACCAGGGTCTTGTAGGGGAGCCAGTTTAGTCTCTTATCATTCAGATTTTGAATTTAGAGCTGTCTTTCTCTCAGAGCAGTTGCCTCCCAAGGCTATAGGACCTAGTCTGCCCTGCTATTTACTTATAGCTAGGGAAAGAAGAGATGGATTCATGCCTTTCCAAGAGTATTTGCATGTAAATGAATGTAAAGAACTTGCCTGGTATTCCGGGTTTTACATATTTTAATTCTTATGCAATTTAATCCAGCTGACGTCCCTTCAAATGTATTCTGACTTCCTTAAGTCTGTTTCTTCTTTTAACTAAACCGAATTCAACCTCTGTTTTCAAATATAAACAGCATTTTTATTTATTTTTCTTTTTAATACACTAATACCAAAAATTAAAATCTTGACCAACCGATTAACAATAATAGTTATTTTTTCAGATTTTAAAAATTTCAAATATATTAATACTCTGTTAAGATAAACATTCTTCATATCTATAGCCACTAACATACCTAAAATATATTTTTGTTCATTGGTGGATTGAGAGGTACATACTGAAGTTAGGCAAGCATAGAAATACTGTTTGCTTTGTGAATAAAAGTAACATTTGAAATTTATATTTAAAGACGTTCTTTTAATATTATGGTATGAAGAACTTGAAAAAACAATGCTGAGGACTTTGCTTATAAGTTTCTAATATATTTTAAACAGATATTTACAATTTCCAAATTAAATATTTTTTCTATCCTGCTATTTTGGATCTAGATGATTTCTGCTGCTAGTGTGGAGAGTATAAGGAAGAAAAAGACCAAAGGAAGGCAGGCAGGCAGGCACAGTGGCAGCCGCCCCCATCCCCCCAACCTGTTTAGTTCTGCTAAGCCACAACACCAGCCATTCCATAGGGTCATTTATAAAATCAAACTGTACATTTTTTTGTCTTTTTTTTTTTTCTGTTTTGTTTTGTTATATTTTTCTCTATCACAGGAAATAAGTTATATTATTTGAAAATAAAATTTATTAAAATAACTTCTTTTTTTACTCATCAATTTTATTTTTTTCATTACTTTTATTTTCATTTTTGTTATTTTCATTTATTTTTGTTATTTATTTTCTTTAATCCTCATAGAAATTTTTAAAAAAAAAATCATATCCACAACTGGATTTTATAGAAAAAAGATAATATTAACATTGTTTTGTTCAATTGTTTTTTTCTTTAATTACCATAACATAAGTAATAGTCTAAATGTTTGTACTTTTTTAGTATTTATTGTGTTCATATATATGTTGTTTCTATTGTATTAACCTAACTTCACATATCTTTTAACAGAATTGATTAAAAAAAAATTATGTCTAAATTTCTGGAATTTACTAGTTATCTATTATTTACACTATTTACATGCAGGCTTCACTTACGCGCAAATACCCTTGGGAAAGGTATTAATCCGTCTCTTCCTTCCAGTTATGGGTTAAATAGCAGGACAGATTGGGTTCTATAGCCTTGGTTGGCAACCAGTCTACTGCAGAAAGCAATGGCAACCTACTGCGGGATAATCTTCTGCCCAGTCAGTCATGTCTCTTTCGAGACATGATCGCCCAAGCGTGTATCACGTATGGCACCTAAATTGACTGACATGCAGGCTATTGTCCTCATCTTTGTTTTTATCATAGTTTCAACCATTGTTCTCTCTGCCCTTCATCATGTGATTGTCAATCTGCAGGAAATTTAAAATTGAACCCTTTATTTTATCCACAAAGGTAAACACGTTCCACTGCCTATGTATAGGGATATCTCAGCTAGTTCATATTTTATTTCTACTTAGTTATTGCTTGCCCTGTTTCGACTGAGTCCAAATACACACTGCCCATCCTGGCAATTGTGAGTTCAATTTCTGAGTCAGGCAGTATACTTGAACTCAGTGGAAATGAGGCAAATAACTGAGCAGTGCTAAAAAATAACTAAATGAGATGTCCTTAGATATGGGCAGTTCACAATTTCCTGTAGTTTACCCGAATTGATATACCCCTGATGAAGGCCAGGGAGTACAATGTCCAAAACATTGTAATGACAACAACAATAAAGATGATGACAATAGTCCATATGCAAATAGTGTAAATAATAAGTAAAAAAATTCTGAATAATAAAAGAAAATCTGTAAGTAATTAAAGAGTTAATTATAGCATTTCTTTTAATCTCCTTCAAAAGTTATTTAATATATTTAATAAAAGAAGTTAAGCAATGATTTTATCACTACTGCACCTTTTTAATGTCTCCTAAATAATATTTTCCGAATTGATTACAAAGCCCAGCAGGCAGCTATCAGAGAAATTGTTTACATTGAGAAGAATAACTAAGAAAAAGTATCTTTAAATAATATTTATGCAAATTGAAACCAAAAAAATTTATCATCTCTATTTGAATTTCTTTATTTAAATTATATTATCTGAACTAAAGCTTACAAGAATTATCAAAAGAAGCTTATTTTGTCTATCTGTTTGCTTGTATGTTTTGTATCCCTCTCCTCCTCCCCTCCAGTCCATTTGGCTTTACCTTCACACACAGTCAACTCGTCCTCATTTTCTTCAGATTTCATTGGTTAAAAGGAAGTTCTACTCGGACAGTTTCTTTCCTAGAACTTTTCTTTTGGGGAACAGACTTTAAAGAGGAATGCTTAGCCAATCATTAAAATCTTAACCTTTTAAAGTCTAAGGCTGACCATTATCTATTTACATATTCTCATAATATGCATCTCTTACAACAACCTCATTTAGTAATTCACTACCTTGAGTGGATCTTGAGCCTTGCATTGAGTGAATACTAATTTTTTAAAACAAAAAATCTACTTGATATTTTATTCTCTTAGAAAACCTGAACTCTTCAACTTTGTCTTAATTTTTTCAAATTGATCTTTGCTGTTATTTGTGAAGGTTTCCTGACTAGTTCACGGTCCACTAGAGGACTGTGCACAAACTGACTGGACACGCATCTGTTTTTATACTATTTCCAGTTTTTGTTCAAGGCATCCAATTAACATTCAGTTTTATTGATTGTCAAATCAACACTGAACATCTATAAATGAAAAGAATTCCTTTCCTTTCTTTAACAATTAGTCACCTCATCAATGCCCTATAAAGCAAATGTTTTAAAAATTGTTTTATTCCTATGAACTTGATAATTTTTTAAAATTATTTTTTGAAGGTGTAAGAGACTCAACAACAGCATAAAAAATGGTATCAATGAACCCAGTTCAAATTCTGGTTGAGCCAGTTTGTATTCATCTTGTACAAATGCCATAGAGAAAGGCCTTAATATATTTTTTCTTCTTCTTCTTTGAGATATGAGTAAAACAGCAGTGTAGATTGTGCTCTCCTGTCTTGATTGTCAATCAGGTGCCCCTTATTTTAAAATTGTACTGTTAAATGGAACATAGTTAATGCAACAGATTAACATCACATTTATACTTTGTTGCATTATCGCAGTCCAAATCACTGTATGTAAACATTAATGGCTAAACTTGGTCATCGGGTCAGACCATAGAAAATACCAGAATTTAGCTTGCCAGTTTTTGTTACATAAACATAGAATTGCTGCTAAATGTTTAAAATTCATCTAAATATGTAAATGGTAATAATGCTAATCAATAAAACCTGTCATAAATACATAAATTACTAGAATTTAATTTTATGGTGAGCATAGGTTTTGTAAAGTTTTTTTTTTATATTTTGATGGGAAAGGTATGAATCCATCTCTTCTCCCTCTAGCAATGGGTTAAATAGCAGAACAGATTAGTTTTTATAGCCTTGGTGGGCAACCACTCTACCACAGAAAGTAATGGCAACCTACTGCAGGAAAATCTTATGCTTAGTCAGTCATGTCTTGAAAGAGACATGATTGCCCAGTGTGTTTCACATATGGCAATTAACTGTTCAGCTAAGCACTTCTAAATAAATGTACAAAGAGAAAGACAAACAAATGTGCATTTAACTTGTTCCAGTCAGAGTTCATGGGATAAAAGCAATTTAATTCAATTTTAAATTATAGTTCTCTCACAATAACTTTATAAACAGTTTCTCCCTACCTTTGAGAAATCAAAAGAGAAAGAAGTAAAGATTGACAGTGCATCATCAAAGAAACAAGGCATATTGTGATAGCAAAAAAATATACCTTCCAAAAAGCTAAGCAAAGTATTAAGAAACAGGAAAATTTCATTAGAAACAAAGTTTATTATATATCAGTCCTTCTATATGGCAATGAATGCTGGACAATCACCTCACAGATGTAGAAGTGACTTAAAGCAAAAGAAATGTGATTCTACAGAAGGATGCTGAAAATACCAGGCAGTTGAAATTTTTAGGGCACATAGTAAAGAAAGTGAGCTTCAAAATTTTTATACTCAAAGGACAGGTTGAAGGCAAGAGGGTCAGAGGAAAAACAAAAAGGACAAAATTTACTTAGACCTACACAGAACAGGAAATTGTAGAAAGCCATGATCACCAACATCCTGAAGGAGCAAGGCTCATAGAAGTAATATTAATTAACAGTAGTAAGTAATCAACAATTTATGTTCAGTATATTTTCTAAAAATTCAATTCATTGTTTTCTCTCTCTGACCACTCCCTATGAAGTATAGGGTCCACAACCTGAAAACCCTAGGCATTCTTGCTATGGTTTTTATAGCAAATAAGTTTTTCACTGGATGGATTTGCTATCTCCATGTTCAATCAATATTGAATTTAGAGTTGTCATTCTCTTAGACTGATTACCAACCAAAGATGAAAAGTTGAGTCTGTTCCATTTAACCCATAGCTGCAGAGAGAAGAGATGGATTCATACCTTTCTCAAGGGTATTTGGGCAAAACTAAATTGACTGTAACAAACTCTACTGGAATTTAAACTTATCTTACTGATTTCCTATTTTGAACTGCATTACACCACCAACATATCTTCAAATGAGAAATTTGTGCTGGAATTACATCAATTACTCATAGAAGAATGTGCCTAGTAAAATGTTTATGTATAGAATAGATTAATAGAAGTAGATAAGTTTTCCTATCATCCAGTTCACACTCTTCCCCAGTCTTTTGAACGCAATTAGAGGTTTATCCCTTGTTTCATGTTTTGAATTAAGTTTCCAGTTCTTTCTAAAATCTTCTTGTTCTCTTTCACTCTCGGTAGTCCCTTTGCCTTAGTGGCATTATTGCCACTTGAATTGATTGTTAAAAAAAAACATTAAGATGTTTATAGCTATTTCATTTGTTACTAGTAATGCCTTCAGCAGAAAGTGCCAACTCCAAAATTAATGTATGTGAACATACCAGCTGTGCATGGAAAAAAAACATAACAGGTAGATATATAAGTACCCATTCCAGAGAGAATACAGTCTCTTGCCACATTCAGCACAGGTATTGATCAGTTTCTGTCTGTCAATATTTATGAAAAAATGTCGGAGGGAGGGGCTAATCTTCTATTGTATTGCTTGAGAATTCTGTGTTTCTTTGTTCTGACATTGTCTTGTTCCAGTGTTTTAAAAAAAATGTTTTTGAGGGGGTAGCACAAAAAACAACACCCACATAACTGCTTTCTCTTAATCATCTGAGAGAACCCTTTCTTATATCAGCATGGCTAATGTTAATCTCCAGGAGAGTGACTCATTGTGCCTTTTTTGACCAACCTTTTTTCCACTGGCATAAAGTGGAAAAATGATATCAAATCAGTTGCTAGGAAAGTTCATCCTCTATGTTAGGCTAGATAATTTTTCTTATCCAAATTCATCTTACATAATTACAAGTTTACCATTCACCCATGCTTAGAATATTGCTGCCACATATGGTCTGGTGCTCCTATATGTTTAGAGACTCTTTATAAAATCCAAAGAAGAATCTGCATTGTCATTGGTCCTGATCTGGCATCTTGGTTTCAGTCACTTTCCCACCACCATAATATGGCTTCCCTGTACCTTTTCTATAAATACTTTCATGGTTAATGTTCTGATGAACTTTCCTCTACAGTACCTAGGCTTTATGAATTTAAGCACAGTACTAGATTGGCAGCAGGATCTCATAATTTTTCAGTTGAATTGGTTAGATGTAACTAAGTTCTATGCTAAGTTTCTTTTCTTGCTCTTCTCACTTGTGGTACTCACTTCCAACTTCTTGATTTCCAGTCAAGTTTGATCTTGAAAAACTTAAATGTTAATCATTAGCTTCTGTCTTCTTAATTTCTGTTCTTTTATTATTTTCACTCTTTAATGTTTTTCTTATATTCTTTCACACTCAGTGTCTTGCTTGGAGTGAAATGATTAAAAAAAAACATACAGGTATTACTATATGTATTATACAGTGTGCAACAGAAATACCTCCCACATATGAGTATGCCATTAGCTAGATGAAGATACCATTGACAGCTGTATAATGTTAATGTGCTATGCCAGGGCTACATGCAGTTTTGAATTCAGAATTGTCCTTGTAAACGTGTTACCAACTTTGGTTAGACAGTTCAGTCTGCTCTGTTATTTAATCTTTAGGTGGGGGTTAGAAAAGATGAATTGATGAGTATTTGTGCAAAAGTGAATGTAATGAACTTGGCTCATCAATTTCTTATTTCAAACCATTAGCCACTACACAGAAAGTAATGGCAACCTACTGTGGGAAAAATCTTCTCCTTAAACATGATTGCCCAAGCATTTATCACATATGGCAATTAATTGACTGACGGAACCACTACACTCATCTATTACACTTATACTGACATTTAAAATGATATCAATAATTTACGGCAGAGACATAGCTGAAGCCGTATTAAATAATACAAAAAACCCCTTCCATATAACTGGATAAAAAAAATTAGCACATTCGAATTGATATTATTAGATTCATACTGTTCATTTTTTCCTCTCCAAGTAAATATCTCCTGGATTTTACCTGCAAAGTTGAAATAACTGAAATAGACTAATGTTTATTCAATAAATAAAAACTATCAACACTTAGCCTAACTTCATAATCCATATATGTAAAATGCAATCTGTGTGTGTAACACTTTTCTCCATCAACAGAAGAATTCACCCATCTCTAGATTTGAAATTTTTCTGCTGATGCAATACTTTTCATTATTCTATTGAATACTGCTGCCACATCTGGTCGGGTGCCCCTGCTATTCTCCCTAGGGTTCTTGACAAAATACAACAGAGAATCTGTAATGTGATCCATACTGACTTGGCAGACCTCCTACAGTCACTCTCTCACCAGCGTGACGTGGCTTCCCTGTGCCTCTTCTATAAATACTTTCACAGTTTCTGCTCCGATAAACTTAGATCACTGGTGCCCCTAGGTACGAATTTGCACGAGATACTAGATTAGCAACTAGATCCCACCCTTTTACAGTTAAACCGATAAAATGTAACCGCAATTTCTACTCCAACAACTTCTTTTCTCGCACTTCCCGCCTGTGGAATTCCCTTCCACATACTTGCTTTCCCAACAGCTACAATCTCCAGGAGTTTAAATGTAAGGTCAATAGACACCGCCTAACACACTAACTCACACCTATTCTCTCAAACACTCTTCCCATCTACATCCTTACCCGTCTATCACCCTCCTTCTGACATTTCCTATACCTAACCACTCTTTCTCACCACCTTCCTTTATGTAACCCCCTGTGCAATAGTGGCAGTGGAATGCCTTGCTTGGGGTGAAATGATTAACAAAAAAAAAAAACTTGATAAACAAAATCTCAAATCTCTCAAATTATTTTAGCTCAGCGAAAAAATATTGAAAGTAATTTTAACTTAAATTGTATTTATAAGATATTAAAACAAATATTGCTGTCAGCTTTAGGCACCAATTATTTGATTTTATTTTTTATAATAATATTTACCTCCAAACAAGGCCCAAGAGACAGAGGTAGACAGTTACAGAGTAAGATATAAGCAGCATAGTTTATGGAGATAAGTTAACTCTAGACTTGAAGAAGGGGTTAAGATTGTAGTGACCAGGGAAACATCCTCTCTGGATTCAGTTCCACAAAGTTTGTGGGAAGACATTCAAGTGGAATTTACATCTCATAAATGGAATATGAAAAGAGTAACAGGTGGTTCACTACAATAGAGGTGGCATGGTGGGTCTTTGATGTAAAGGTCAGAACCGGTGGAACTAAGGAATCCAGTAATCCCAAACAATTTCCATGAAATTTTAGCAATAGAATAGTGAGAGGTTTGCAACTTTTCAACTCCAGGGAAAGGGGTTGTAGAGGGGAAAATAATTCATCACACACAAGTACAGGCACGTTCGTACTCTTATCAAGCATGGAAAATGAGGAGTGAACAGCTCCTGCCCATATGTAACCCTCCATTTCCAGTCTGATCTGCCTCTTATAAAAGTAGAAGATATCTGGAGTCAGGTGCTTACTGAAGCAGAAAAGAAATTTAAGAAATCAACTATTTTTCCAGCATCTTTAGAAATGGATCATATATACAAGTTCCACTTCAGTTTAGGTCCCAATAGATACTCAAAGTATAGAGCCTCCCTGATAAAAACACCCTTTCATTGCAAAAGGCAAATATTTGAGGTTGGATCAGTGAGAGGCTTTGGTCATTTAAGATTTTGGTGGGGCACCCAGTATACCATTGTATCATCAGCATATATATTCACAAAAGATTGTGAATTAACTGCCTAAGAGTATATTGATATCTAATGTTGATTCCAAGCTAAACCCAGTTTATTTTGCTAGCATTTTCTTTTCTAAGAGATTTGATCATAAAATTATTATTATTGGCAATGTTTAACCTTTCTGCCTAATAGTATTGAAACTAATTCAATGCCATATTTTATTATTTAGCAATTTGTAAGGAAATAAATATGAAATTTTTTATTGATAAATTTATAATTATTTACTAAATTATAAATATATTTGAACCAACTGTAATGAAATCATTATTATTTACCATTTTATAAAGTTTGAATCGATTGTAAACTAGCTGAGGTTTTGACAACCATTTCAATAAACAATCTAATTGTATTGTTGTAAATTCTCAAAATCAAAGAAAATGTATAAATTTGCTTCCATATGTTTTAAGTTTTTTTTATAATTCTAAACATTGTCTAGAAGTAGTTAAAACAATAGTAGTGTCAAGGGAAAAATATTCCTTTTGACACACCATTTTTGGGTGGCGTGTAGGTTAAACATTGCCAAATTGTTCTTGTAGGGTCCTCAATTCTATTATCACATAAATGAAACAAACATTTTTCCCAATGAAAATCAGTTATTGTTGAATGCTTTAATCTGTAAACTAATAAAGTATCACAATTTTTATGTATCTGCTTTTGTGTAAATATTTCCTAAGAAAAAATGTGTAAGATTTTCAAGCGTAAAAGTAGTATTATGTGTAGGTTAGTTTTGACTAATTTTATCTTTTTGAGGTTGTTAATTTTTTCTTTATTTATTTCCACATTATTTTAACCATATACAACACATTTGCTTTCCTTGGGCTTTTCTTAATTCTAAAATGTTTTGAAAACTTGCACTCTGAAAAAGAGAGAGAGGAATGTACTTCCTCTCTCTGTTCTTAGGATTGTCTTCTGACCTCTTTACTGATCTTAGGATTTTTCACTGTACCCATTGAACTTTGCTAACACTTCAGTCTCACAAAACAAAAGTAACAGAAAAAAAACTCTAAACCAATCCATATAAAATGTTTAAAAAATTTCACAAACTATTTTTTTTTTTAATGAAATTACCAGAAATATTCTAGTTGTTATATTTATTCAACAATTTATTGTTTCAGTTCTGTTTGTATTTCATTTTAATATCATTTTCCTTCAACAATATGAGTAATTTTTACAGTTATAATTAATGACTTTAATGTGAAAGTTATTGCTTTTTTCTTAAGTATAGGGAGATTTTATTTTCAATGGTATACATTAATTTCTAATATAGCTGACAATCCCACCAACAATTGTGTAGCAATTTTCAAACAATAAACCATAATATGACTAAGAGTAATTTCAAAAATAAATTATTTGATCAACATACAAAAACATGTAATTGTGTTAATATCATGGTATTTACTGGCATCACATTTTGAATACAATAATTGAATGACTTGTAATTTCTTTTTTCTGAGAAATAACTAAAATGTAGACAAAAAGTAAGGATATTTGACTTTGCCATCATTTTAGAGTTAATGTCTGTTTAGGAATTTCAGGAAAATATTGTAAGAGCTACGTTTTTTTGTTGGTTTTTTTTTTGTAAAAGTACAAATCATTTTCTGAACTAGCATGATAGATTTCAAATATCATTTTCCCTTGCCAGCCAAAATTATATCAACTACCCAGCATTCCGATCTTATAATCAGATCAATTAATTTTAAAATAAAGTTTATTTCATTGAATTAATGAATCTTTTTAAGGAAAATGTCAACTGGGTACATAAATACAAAGATATATGAGAGTAATGTATCAGGCATGGTTGGACACTGGATGTATTTTTTTATTACAATTGGATGCTGACATTTTGTCAACCCAACCTCAGCACATCTGATTAAACTCAGATTATTACCAACAAAAAAGAGAAAATATATTAAAAGATTCCAATAAGATGTTCATACTGTAATGAACACATAAAGTTTCATAATGTCATGAGGTATTTCTGGAGGGGCTTAAGTTAGTGATAATGATGCTTAAATATGTCTGATGAAAGATTTGTTGGAGACACTGTAGTTGTATGAATTCATTTTGGAATTTGATTGAAAAACAAGTCATAGATGATTTTACTAATATTTTACCTTATCTTTAGAAATATGAAAAGTTGTGGTTTTTTCCTACTCTTTATACATACACATAATGGAAGAACAAGAAATGAAGAGATGATGAATAGACTTATTCAAAAATGGTGAAATAGAAGAGCAGGATTTGTGTGACTTCTAATAACGGTTTTTCAATTTCCTCTTTTAAAACTAATGTCATTCATCAAAATACAAGTGTAACCCTGATTTTTTTATTTCTGGTAATTGATCACCTGGCATGTTTTTAATATAGATTGGCCTACTGGAAAAATATAAAATTCTTTCTTGAAATGAACTACTGCATAAAAATAAGTGTATACAATATACTTACCATAAAACAGTACATTATTTAACTAAACCCACAAAATAATAGACACTGTACATAAATATCAGCTTGAAATGAAGACTTGGAGAGTCAAGTTCAAATTCCAGTTAAATTCAATGCATTCATTTACATGCAAATGTTCTTGGAAAAAGTATGAATCTTTCTCTTTCACTTATGGGTCAAATAACAGAACAGATTGAGTTTTTTAGCTTTGATTAGCAACCAATATACCATAGAAAGTAATGGCAACCTAATGTGGGAAAATTGACTAACTGGTCTCTTTTGAGACATGATCACCCAAGCAATTATCATGTATGCCACTGACTGACTGATATAAATATGCCTAGGGGATGCTCCCTTCACCCATGGCTTGTCTACGTTATATTAGATATAATTCTGCTGTGTAAGAATAAAAGTTTATACAATATACTTATCACCAAAGTGTACATTCCTTAGCTAATCTTAAGAAATACTACACTCTGTATATTAATATGCTTGGCAGATACCCCCTCATCAAAGGGCCTGAGTACATTTTTTTATATATAATTCTGCTGTGTAAGAATAAAAGTGAATATTAATCAAACAGTACTTTACTTATCTAACCCCAAGAAATATGACTGTATATATGAAGATCACCAATTTTCCAACACTTACTTTAATCTGGAGGGAAAAAAAAATATGAATCCACTGCATAGATTACAAAATTCTCTTTATTCTTGATAACTTCTTCACCTTCCTAGTGTCAAACTACTGTATAAGAATAAATATATATATATACAGTATATGGTAGATTCCTTTGTACAGTCTTAAGACCAAGGAATACTTTGTTCTATGAAGACTACCATCTGTCTGTGCATGGAGTACTGCTGCCATTTATGGTCAGGCGCCCCTGCCGTTCTCCTCAGTGTTCTCAACAGGCTCCAAAGGAGAGTCTGTAATGTGATAGGTACTGATCTGGCGGCTCGACTGCAGCCACTTCCCCACCGACAAAATGTGGCCTCCCTTTGTCTGTTCTATAAATACTTTCATGGTTTCTGCTCGGACGAACTTAAGTCACTGGTGCCTCCTCAACAGGTGTTTACTCGTGCAACCAGACTGGCAACTGGGTCCCACCCATTCACAGTCAGGTTAGCCAAACGCAGACAATTCTACTTCTGCAGCTTCTTCTCTCGCACTTCCCGCCTGTGGAACTCGCTCCCATATTCTTGCTTTCCTGATGGCTACAACCTCCAGAAATTTAAATGCACTGTCAATACTCATCTATTAACCACTGGACTCTAGCTCTCTCCCCACCCCTGTATATCCTTCCCTTTCTCTCCACCTCTGCTACTGTCATCACACCTGCATTCTCATCTTTCTATTACTCCTTTCTAATTAGTTTGTACTCATCACTCTCTTCTAATTAATCTTTTTACAGTTATGTAGCCCCCCGCTCATCAGTGGCATTTCCGCCTTGCTCGGGGTGAAATGATTAAAAAAAAAAAAAAATTCTTGATAACTTCTTAGCCTTCCTAGTGTCAAACTGCTGTATAAGAATAAATATATATACAGTATATGGTAGATTCCTTTATCCAGTCTTAAGACCAAGGAATACTTTGTTCTATGAAGACTATATATTGATTGCTTTTCATAAATTCTATATTAGACATGGATAATTCTGACAAACCTGTATGAAAGGATTTACTATAAGATAAATTTAAGTTTCTAACAGTCTTAATGTCTTGAAGATATGTGATGTGTTGCCTCAAGGTGTTTTAAATTATTACTACATGACCTCTGTTGCTCCAGCAAAATGGATTATCTGGAATATTTCTCGAACCAAGGGTGCCAGAAAATCAGTTGTGTATATAGAGTAATGTGTATTTGTGGTGTGATGGATATTGGCTCAGATGGGGAAATCTGTGAGCAGAGTTTGAATTCCAGTTGAACTCATTTCATTCACTTATGTACAAATACCCTTGGGAAAGATATGAATCCTTATCTTCACCCATAAGCTTTGGGTTGAATAGCAGGATAGATTGGGTTCTATAGCCTTGGTTGGCAACCGGGCTACTGCAGAAAGTAATGGCAACCTATTGCAGGAAAATCTTCTGCCTAGTTAGTCATGTCTCAAAAGAGACATAATCACACAAGTGTTTATCACATATAGCAATTAACTGACTGATATAGAGTGCCATTAAATAAAATAATTATCTTATTAAAGTTTTATGTTTAAACTTTTCTTTCATCTTCTAAAAGTAGACATAATAGTCTTAAGTTTTTTGAATTTATTACTTGAAACATTGCTATATTTTTGTTGCTTAATAGTAGGAGATATGAATCAGCAACAAAAATAAGATGAAACAAAAACTAGTTAAAAAAAAAAAACTGTTTCAGGGAAGAAATTCAAAGAATTGAAGACTTATTTCTTGTATTATAAAACTGTTTGAATTTACATTATTCGAACTATTGTCCTCATCTTTGTTGCCATTTGTACGACATTTTGGCCGTTGTCCACTCTGGCCTTCTTCAAATGGCAACAAAGATGAGGACAATAGTCCAAATAATGTAAATACTACCTCATCTCAGAAATATAGAGAAATACTGTTTGAATTTCTTAGCTGAAGTATTATCATTTGTTTTTTATTTTTGAAAAAAAAAAAATTGAAGTCTGCAATTGTTGTTCCACTTACTAACTGGATATTTTAAATATTGATATATTATAAATGGTTAAAAGAAAAAGGCAGTCATAAAATAAGCAATTGATATATCATTACATCACACATCCCATCACCCATAGAGTTAGAAGGGTAGCATATGTACTGCAGTCATAGCGGCCGAGGCATACATCCATCTTTCTTCAGGCTGGTTTTCTTTCTCCTAGACTGGTTGTTGTCTCAAGACAAAAGAGACTAGTCGGTCCTACTATTTAATTCATAGCTGGTGGTAAAATAGATGAATTCATGCCTTTCCCAAGAGTATTTGTATTTGTGTAAAATTAAACAAAACGAACTCAAATGAAATTCAAACTCTACTCTCCAGTTTCTTATTCCAAGTTTCTAACCATTAAACTACCTACACGTCCAAAGATTTTAATTTCTTTACTGGCATGTTCAAAAAAGATTTTTTTTTCTTCGTATACTGCTTTTAACTTTGTTTATATAATGGCAATCTGACTTATTCCTGAAAAAGCTTTAATTGTAAATCCTTTATGTTAGTATGCAAAAGCCTTTCTCTGTACTATTATCTAATGGAGACTAAAAGGTTGTGAATAAAAAGGAATATTCAAAATTTTAAGGTTAGTATGCTATCACATTCACAGCAATAAGGATCAGAAACAGCTATAAATTTGCTTTGTTTTTCATCATCATCATCATCATTTATCCATCACACCCAATAGTGCATAGGGCAGCAATTTTTTGTTGCTGTTTCTGGAACAAACTGTTTTTTATGGGGTAAGGTTGTTAGCCCTGCACCCAACCCCCCAACCTGAACGACCGGTGGACCATTCTTGGTCCTTTCGTTTACAGCATCTGGTATTCCCAAATGGTCACCCATTTAAGTACTGATCAGGCTCAATGTTGCTTAACTTCGGTGATCAGACGGGAACTGGTGCATTCAACACGATATAGCCATAGACTTTGTTTTTCATACAAAGTGGTTTTGATTAAACACACAAGGACACAAGCTTTCAAGATGATGCAATTAATCCCACCATTATACTCTTCATAAAGTTTTTTTTTTAAAAAAGAACTAGCAATTTTTCTATATTTAATTGTGAAAAATCCTGACAATGTTGCAATGGTTAAAGATGAAATCAAAAATATTAAGTTCCTTTGTTTGAAAAACTCTTCAGTTAATTCTGTATTTGGAAAAAAATATTTATCTTGACCAATGAAGTTAAACAGAGCTTATGTATATGTTTGTGTTCACAAAAATATCTCAAAAATTTCTCAGTGAATTATGATGTTTTTTAAAGGGCCAAAAGACAATTTTGAAGTGGATCCATAATCTTTTTCATTTTGAAAGATAATTCATATATTAAGACAAAAGTTTTAAAAAATATTTCCTTTCTCCCTACATTGAGTACTCAGTTTAAAGATACTGCTTGTAGAGTTTACTGTCTACACTGTCATAAATCCTAGTCAAAATAAAATCGTTGAGGGTCTACTTGACTTTGTGCATCCTAAGCCAATACAAATAGGAAATGATTGTGCCACACTTCTTGAATATTCTCCTGTAGAGAGCAAAGAAGAGTGTTTAATTATTGTAAGGTCAGAAGCACCAAAATGTGCCTGCAATCAGGTAGCACTGTATTTCAATACACAACACTAACACCTGTCATATGATCAACTAGTGGTGTTAGAAATCTACAGCATTTACAAAGTCATAGATTAATCATAAGTAAGTTACAAAATCATAGATAATTCATAAGGGGGCTAAATTTTGTATCATTTGAAAGATGAATCAATTTTCTTCTATAATATTTGATTTGCAATAGGTTTTGAGAAATACTAATTGCACTAAGATTACATATTCATATTTTTCCACTGTTCAGTCAGGACTACATAAACTGAAATCTCTTTAGGGTTGATGGGGTTAAGCTGTGTTTCCGTCAATACATTTGTTTTAAAATTACCTTGTTTCCTCTTATTTAGGGTCTCAATAAATTTTAATAATAGATTATAAGTAATCCTTTAATCTTACTGTAACAAATGTCAAAAGTGTTGGTTGTATTTAAGATATTTCTACAAATGGCTTATGGTCATATCATGTTGAAACACCAGTTCTTGTACGATCACTGAAATTAAGCAACATTGAATCTGGTCAGTACCTACATGGGTGACCACTTGGGAATACTAGGTGCTATAAGCCTGGATATGCAGGTTGTGTAATGGATAATAGCATGGAATTGGAAATCAGATAGCTGAATTCCAATTCCAGTTGGGTTCATTATGTTAACTTACTCAAACACATCTTCTCCCCTTCAACTATGGGTTAATTAGTAGGACTTGTGTCAGTAAATAATTATTTCCAGATTACAATTTAGAATCTATAAATCCTTTCTGGCTTCAAATAACCTGCAAAAGGTTGATAAGGAATAAAAAAAAATAAATCATGATATTTCTACAAAAAATTTCTTTGTTAACAACAATGGTTTGCAACTAGATTCTTGCATGAATTTCTAAGACTATTTTATCATTCTTAATTTGGAAATAAAATACCTGATAAAAACCAAATACATAGAATCAGTCAAGCCTTACATTAAATTTCCATCTATGAAAAAAACAAGAAATATGTCTAACATCTCTACACAATGTTTATAAGCTCATTGTTCAGAAGTGAAATCTGGATTTTAATTATAGCTTTTTATTTTATTAAAATATAACATTTTTTAAAATGAAAATTATGGCATTTAGTGGGTTGTTTTTCAATGTTGTCATTATCTCCCTGCCCTTTAAAATACATTTATTATACAGCCACCCAGACAGGATAAAAAAGAATTTTAAATACTTGATTTTCAGAAAAATTATTTCCATTTGTGGTGGGGAAGGACTGAGAAACTAAGATTGTTTTTAAATGACATTGCAAAAGAAATAGATTTGTGCAGCATTGAAAAGTATATTCTAAAACAGTTATTAATTCTATTGCAAGATTTGTGCATCTATTTTATCATTTTTCTTTAGGATCAAAAATAACTGATCTAAATGGAACAAATAGAAATATCATTTTTTAATCATGCAGTCTATCAAAATCATTTAAAAAAAAATTGATATTATAAATAATAATCTATATCATGAAAGAAAATCTGATTGTCTTTCATATACTGTCTGTGAATGACTTTGCATGCACATATGTAGTGTGTGTGAGTGTGTGTGTATGTGTATGTTTTGTACATAAATGACTTACATGTATTTGGGCCATTTAATGTATACACATGCATACACACAGTTTGAGTGAGTTAGAAATAAGATATAGGAATAACATTTTCCCTCCTACTCAATCTGGACAATCCATAGCTGAGCTGAGCAATAAAATCATAAATCAAAGACAAAAAAAATAATAATTTTTTAACCTATCACAATACAATAAAAAAAAAAGTTTTATTGAATTTTTCAGAAATTATTCAGTAATAAATAATTTTTAATTTTTTTTTAATCTTATAGAAATATTTTTACATGTCATCAAATATGCATGGGCACATAACAGACAATTTGAATGATGTCTGGCAAAAACCCTTGAGTAATAGGAAAAGAGTATAAGACAAAATGTGCATCTCTTTGAAATCATTTTTGTGACTCTTCCTGTATTTAAATGGAATACATTTTTTATTGAATATATTTTTAAAAGGACAAACAATTTAGATTTGAAATTTGATAATTCTGTCATCAATAAAGCAATATTTCTGTTTCCTGTTTGATAATCTCAAATTTAAAAAGTTATTTTTTCAGAAACTTTCCTGAAGTGTAAAATAAGTAATATTAAGTTTGATTTTTTATGTAATGTCTAAATAGCTAAAACAATGCATATTCAATTAAGGTTTCTTTAAAAACATGCTAACTTAATGCACAAAAAAAAAAAAATTAGGCTGATTTACAAACTGAATGAAAATATTGTGGGGTCAGCATTTGCACTGAAATGTATTTTTCAAGGGAGATAACTGCATTATTCCTTATTTATTTACATTAGACAAGTTCAAATTCCAGTTGAGTCCATTATATTCACTTATATATTAATAACCTTGGGAGAAGTATGAATCCATTTCTTCTACCTCCTCTCTCCAGCTATGGATAAGAGGATAAACTGGGTTCTATAGCCTTGGGTGGCAATCAGTCTAGGAAAAGGAAAAACTTTGAATTCAAAATCAGCCTGAATAGCATGAAGCTCCATCAGGCTCCATCTTTCCCAGAAAACACTACTGCTACTTCAGCTACAGTACATGTAGTATCCCTATGACTCTAATGGGTCATGGACCTTGTGATCATTATTTCATCATCATTTAACATCTGTTTCCATGCTAGCTTGGGTTGGATGGGGTTTTCATGATGGCTCTTTTCTAGGCCACCTGATTTTGTGTAAAGCCTGGCTGTAATTTCTACTTCCTTAAAACGTCTTTGATAAGCTGGGTTCATTTTTTACACGGTCTGCCTATCATATGTAATAGAACCATCATAAAATATTAGAGCGAGTTTTACAGTGGTATGCTCTTCCTAACATAAATCAGTTTAGAAGACTGGAAATAGCATTTTTATCAAGACATCATCTCTAGGAAGATTATCTACCAAGGTTAGAGAGTTCAGCCCCCCCCCTTTTCTACACAGAGTAGATGTAGAGGTTTTTATTTCAGAGATATACATATGAATAATATATCTTCATGCAAAAGAAATAGGAATACCAATGCAATGATAATCTTCCTCTGTCTTAAATATCTTTTGAAGAGTAACTCCCACTAAATCACAGGATTTTCAAGTGAATACACTTATCAAAAGTTCAGTTTCTTTAGAGCCATGCAGTGGGACACACGACCCAGATACAGATGTTGGTTAGTTCCAATAACTTGACCCAAAGAGTTGAGAGTTCAATACCTGGCTACAGCAGTGGTGAACACACAAATCACTTAGTTGACTTAGAGATAACTTCATGGCATCCTGAAGTGGCATTGCACATGGAATGAGAATGATCTATCCCATTGATCGAAATTAGGGGTTCAGTTCAAAATTCCTAGCACCTGAAAAAGGCCAGAGTGTACAATGACTGAAATTCCATAAACTTGGCCTTGTTATTTTATTTATATCTCAGGGTTGGGCAGGGATGTTATTTAAAAGCTATTCACAAATACAGTTATCATTTTCATATTAATTTAATGTCACATAAGGGTTAGATTGTCCTTGAGGCTAATATAGGCTGCAGCCTACATCCCTTTGAGCTTTTATAATGCAATCATTTTAATTTTCTAGCTGTTATAACTGCTAAATAGTTTAATAAACTGAAATATCAATACGGCAAACTTGTATTTATTTTGATCGTTTTATTATGATCTTGTTTATAAAAACCTGTTTTTTTTTTCCTACTATAGTTGTGTTGAAATGTGTTAATTTGGTTTGCAATAACTAGTAAAATACTGTTATTTTTTAAAGACTATTTTTATTGACAAAGAAAAGATAGGTATTCTAGTTTATTTAAAGAATTTGAAATAAGCTATGTAAGTTTTGTTAAATATATCACAACTAAAAAACAAGTTCATGGGTGCATTTGAGTTAGAGGGTGGCTCCATCTGAGAAGAGCCCATAATTTCATTAGCCTAGGGTTCCCAAAAGATCATAATCTGGCCCTGGTCACATGTAAGAAAAATGGGTCAATGAAATTACTTTAAAAAAGGTGAAAAAATTGTTTGCTAAAAATTTTACTTACTAAGAAATAATTACTATCTTCTGAAATATGTGATATATATCATCATTTGCTTAATGAATTTTATTACAGTAAAAATTTTTAATTTGTTTGCAGTTTATGATTAGTCTTCCTTATATAGAGTATAAATGTATCTAGTAAAAATTCAATAGCATATTATCTGACTCTGGGGAGACGTGTCCGCAAAACTTTGAAAATCAAAAAATAATTCAATTAATATATATGGTGTATTTTGGCTGCAATTTCTCCTTGATATATATATGTTTGAAGATTTTTTAAAGTTCTTTTAAGAATTCTTTTTCAATTTGGACCATTCTTCTGGTTGCCAGAAATTGTTCCATGTTGTCTGAGTGTGTTTGGTTCTGACATTATCAAAAATATTTTATAGATTAATAAGGCTGTATCTACAAGTATGTATCATGCAGTGTTTTCAAACATTTGTAGATATCATATTTTAAAGTACTGCATCTTCATGTGTCAGAGTTCAGTGTCTTGCAGGTTTGGGTTTGTTTGGGTTTTTTTTGTTTTTTTTTTTGTTTTTTTTAATCAGAAATTGGTCAGAAGGAAATTGAAAAAAAAATTTAAAACCTAAAAAACAAAGAACTTCCATTCATTTTCAATCAAACATGGCTAAATGAAGATATTATATATATATTTAGTTGGTTGATTTTATGGCATGTCAACATTTGTTAGATTTTTAATTTTGTATGAGAATTAAACTCAAAACTCAGTAGTAATGGTCAACTAGATGAGCTTCAGCAATTGTTAACTTACAGTGCAATACTGCTTGTTCCTTAGTAAGCATGTATGTTATGCCCTGACATTACCTCAAATAAAAAAATGGACCATTCCTGTTTGATTGCATGGATGAACAAAAGAAAATACATATCAAAGACAGTTTGATTTTAGGGAAGAAAGAAAGAAAGAAAGAAAAGGAAGAGAGATGAGGGGATAATACTCGTGTTTAATGTCTGCTTCAGCAAAATAGAAAATTTTGTCAATTTTTAATCTTTTTATTTGTACACTCTTACTTCTTTAAATAAATGATCATTATTGTAATATTTCTTTAAAGTTTTTAAGCTTAAAAATTTAATGAGGAATATTTATGTATTTTATAGTTGTGGAACATACAAGGAGCTTATTAAATCATTAACTAAAGAACTAAGATACATCAGAAAATTAAAATTGGAAAATAGTTTTCATGGGTATTTCTAAACATATTTTTTGCTTCTCAAACAAGTCTCCAGGCAATCCAAAGCAAGCATTTAAGTAAGATTTCTCTCCCATTGCCCACAGTCTGAAAACTATTAAATTTTGTTTTATTTGAACTTCTTGATGGCATTTGGTTAAGCAACAGTTGATATATATTGGTTCAATTTGCTGTCTTTCATGTGTAGGTCTTTATAACCTCACTCATAAAAGCAAGAGTAGACGCACAAAAACTGTTTTACACCATCCAAGTTAACTGCAAACTAGACGCTTTCCAAAATGGCTTCTGTCTTTTCTACATTACATGTTTCTTTATGCCAAACTTTTCAAAAATATATCCTCTGAAAAGAATATAAGTTTAGCTTGTGTAAGAGAACAAAAATGTTTTTTTTTTTTTTTGCTCTCTTTGTAAGAAATTTTCAGGGTATTTTTTTATTTTTTTCAGTATGCATAAAAAATATTTTTCTGGGATTTAGCAAACAAATATTTTGACTTAAAAAAAAAAATCTCTTTTTTATTTAGAATTATGAGGTCATTTACTTACTCCCCCCACCTCATTTTCTGGGAAAGAGACACTTGAGATGAGTGATGGCTTTTTTTTTTAAGATATAAGATCTTTTTTTTGTATATTTTTGTGATTATTTGATTTCTCCCCCCCCCCTGCCCATGTTTGTTCTTTCTCAATACAATTACTGTTTTTTTAATCAAGTGAAATAATGAAAGAAATTAAATCCTTCATAGTTTTGCATTACTTTGCTGTTTGCTAATTACGAGGTAAAATAAAATGCAGAGAACATAACAAGAATGCTTTCAGTAAACTTTCTATCTTTTTCAAACTGACATTTTTTTTAAGAGTGATTCATTTAGATATTTTTTTTATTTCATTTTTTTTTTTCATTTCAATATTTTTTCATTTTCTAAATATTTCCTTTTAATTAAAATTTCTACAATCATATTTTTTTAAAGAATGATTCTTGTGAATATTTCTGTTTTTATTTTCACAACTGCCTTTATTGGGTATATTTTTATTTATTCATTTTTTAATTCTATATCTTTCCAACCTAAATATCTTATATAATTTATTTGATGATGAAAAACAACTTCAAATATAGTCTAATTATTGAAAATAAAAATTGATAATTATAATACAGTTTAGAGTGAAATATATATATATATATATATATATATATATATATATATATATATATGCATGTGAGACAAGTTTTCAGTTTTATAAAATGTAAACTTCACAATTTTTGTAGTTATCAACAACTGAGTATTTCTTTAACTGGCAATTTTTTTATGAGATGAAAAGAGAAATTTGATTGACTACTCCAGAATTTTTACCACATAAATCTTTACACTTTATATAAGATTATTTTTTCTTTATGTCAAATATATACATAAAGAGATGAAAAAAAAACACTTGAAATAAAGTTATATTCATGAAAAAAAAAATAGGAGGAGCTGAACCTCATATAATCTTTGTCTATAGGCCTGTTATCTACCGCTCATGTATGTCAGAAACAAATAACACCCACACACTTAAAATAAATATGCATAAAAAAGATTTATCTTGGGTATTAGTTATGGCTTGGATACTTGACTGGAGGCCACAAGATCTATGGTTCAAATCCTGCTGCCAAGTTGGTAAGGTTCATGAACCACAGCTTTTTTTTTTTTTTTTTTTTTGAGAACTTAAAACATTGATTTAAAACTCTATTTAAAATTTCTATTCTGTGTGGGCATCAACAAGAAGGAAGTTGATTGTTTCATTGCTGACAATTTTCAGGGAAAAAGAAACTAACTTTGGTGGTTATTTCCCTAATTTTACCCATCTAATATATGAACAGATCTTTCTTTCTATGCTAACAATTTATTTCAACCAACATTCTCATTCCTGTTATAATCTTTTAACTAAAAATTCTGTAACTGTTTTCAGGTGTCATACTAATACATACACACAATGAAGCATTTGGCATGTAATTTTACAACAAATTAAAGAATTGACTATTTTTAATTTTGTTTTCAACTTTAAGTTTCAAAATATTTCTCAGAAATAACTTTTCAACTTGAAGATGATGTTGAATATAGATTATGGGGTTAAATTCAGGAAAAGGTAACTCATTAAATTTAATTATGAACAGATCTTTCTAGATTGTAGTAAAGCTGAAAAACTTGGGTAATGCAGCATATTACAACAAAATACTGCACTGAGATATTGTAAACACAAGAGTTACTCAATGGTGTAGCTGAATAGCATTCATGCATATGCAGTAAGACCCTTTTTTGCATGGCAAAAATTTAAAATGACAAATTTTGAACTCAGTAATGAATTTTTTTTTAATATTTTGTTAATAGCATATGTATACAAAAATATTTTAACTATTATCTTGCTATTTTTCCACTTTCTAATATAGACAGTTATAACTACATTCTACAAATGTTATCATTGTGTATATGCATCAGAATAATGAATGTCGAAGTGAGTATCAACTTACCCAACAAACATTGTAATTATATATTTATCAACTTACCCAACAAACATTGTAATTATATATTTTGTGTAATTCAGAGTACAATGCAGTCCAAATGTTATGAGTTAAAAATTAAAACAAACGATTTCTTATGAGGTCTTTTGAGAAAGCATTCAACTATTAAATATCAATGAAAAAATAGCCTACCCAATGCCCAATGCAATGGCATCTTAGGTCTCTTGAAATGAATCTTCTTGGGATATTACACATTCCTTCCTGCATCCATTTTACCTTCATTCAAAAGTGTACCAAGTCCTCTTTTGGAATTGCTATCAGCAGCAAAGAGTTCTCTTTCAGTTCATTGTCTGAAATCTTATCCCTTTCAATTATGATTGGGTAAAGCCAGAAACTGCACAAAAGTTACACAATGGTGAAGCAGAGTAGCATAAAAAAAGAAGGTCCATTCATGCATGTGCAGTAAGGCTATTTCTAATTGGTTGTCAAATTACATAAAATCTGTGTAACTGATTATTGCAATATTCAAAATGGCTGAATGTTTTCCAGGGAGACCAATCACTATACACATGCAAATACACTTTATATATCTCCAAAAAGGAAGTGGCTTGATGGTAAAATGTCAAAGGAAATCCTATTAATATTGTTAAAAATTAAGTATTAAAACTGATCCAGCCAGAGGGCTCAATGTAAATAAAATTATTTATTTACAGAGCCAATATGTAATTTTTTTTTTTTTTTTTTTTTACATATAAAAAATTTGAAATTTATGATTGTATGATCAGTTGTGTGAGTTGATAATATTAAAGATCACCAATGAAGCGAACTGAATTTGCAGAAATGATCATACAATAATAAATTTTGAATTTATAAAATAGTCATTTGGTTTAACTTTTTTTTTTTATACAAAAAAAAAAAAAAGAATGTTTATATACATTTATAAAAAATATTGAAACCAAGTTGTACAATAATTTACTTTTTGTTGCTTTTTAATAAACCACAGTTAAACATTTCTAATTGTGAGAAGGTTGGGCAAATAAATTAAAGTTTATTATTTAACTTCACCTTTGCCCTTTTTTAAATTTAAAAGGTGAGAATATTTTTGATTGCTAAAATAAGCAATTCAAGGATGTTCATTGGACCAACTTAACATGACTTAAATTTGTTATTCTTGGATTTAAACTTTATTTTAAAATCTTCATTTAAAAAGAAATTCTTACAAATTATGTCTAATTAGTTGGGCTTTCAACCTGAAAATATAACCTTGTGGAGTTAGAAATGTTGTTTTACTTGTTAAATCTTCACCAGAAAAATAGAAAAAAAAATATTTAAAAAAAATTAAAATATCACAAATTATCATAATATTGTTTTATAAATAAAATTGAAAACAGTTTTTAAATTTGAAAAAGAAAGAAATTATATCATAATTTGGTATAATTTTCATATTCAGTCATGTGTAATTATATATATATATATATATATATATATATATATATATATATATATGCACCTGCTGTAAATATTTAGATATCTTAAGAGGTTTGTGGGTAAAAATGTTTTCTCCGCCATTATCTTTGTTCAAGTGAGTTCCACACAGGTTCAGTGAACAAAACTTACTTTTTTCTACTGTAAGTAATTACAAAGAAATAATATTTTTGTTATGATGAATTTTGAAAATAAACCGCCCCTGCCCCTACCTAACCCCACAAAAAGATTATGAAGTGTTCCTTCCTCAGTCGTTTATATATTCTGAGGTGTTTTTATCAGTTTTATAATACAGTTATTTTTTTATTTGACTTTTTTTCCCACCATTTTAATTAGCTTGTTTGTAAAATTTAAAAAAAAAAAATGAAAATCACAAATTATGTATTTTAAGATAAACGCCAAAAAATTTTCAGTGTTTTTCTTTTGTAAAAAAAAAAGAAAATCGGTCATCATCATTAATATTTCCGTTTATTTGTATTTCAATCCACGCTGCTCTTACAGGTGTGATATAACTGTAAGTGTTAAGCATGGTCAAGGAGCAAATAACTGGTTGTCACCCTTGTAAAGTCTGTTACTGAGTTATCTTCCTTGGTTTAACTTTTTCTTTTTCACTCAGCAGCTTTTGATTTTTCAAATTAATTTATTTACAATTAATGTCATTTCTTTGTATACATTTTTTCTTTAGTAATTTTCTCTGAACATGTTGGATTTTGGTCAGATTTGCGGATGCTAAATTTTTGTAAATATTTGCTTTTTTTCTGGGACATTGTACATTTTTGTCTTGTTTTTGGGATTTAAACTTTTAAAAACGGAAAAAAGCCTTTATCATCTCTACCAGATAGAATTGAAATAAATGATCTTGAAGTTACCATACCTTTTTATGTAAATAACCTATTTTCGTTTAAATCTAAAATTTATAACAGAAAAAAAAAAGCACATTTCATAATACCCCTTCTTGACATCCACTACTTTTCCCTGTTGTACTTATTTAAAAGCAGACTTATGCTACTGAAGTTTACCTTTGGTGGATATTAAGGTGAAATTTGGAAACTAATCGATCTTCTTCTCCTTATTCTTATTCGCACCCAAGTCTTTTGAGACGGAAGGAGTGACCAACAGGAGTGCGAATAAGAATTTACATACTAAAGTTAAGTTCGCATCATTTTCATAGGGGGAGGGGACAAATGATTTTCAGTGGAAGGCCTTGGCAACGGACCTGTCAGTCTCACTTAAAGAATAATAGTTTGACAAAGTTTAACATACGTATCTGTAAAAAATTGGTGTTTTCAAAAGGACAGTTTTTCTCTTGATACCGCTATTATTTTAGAGAATGAACAAAATTAAATGCTATTTTTTTTATTAGATCATTTGAGTAAAAGAATAATTTTATATTTATAAGTTTAGAAAAATATGTGAACCAACTACAATGCAATATTTATTTACTATATTATAAAGAAATAACTATGAAAATACATTTTTTTTATTCATAAATTTATAAAAATATCTGAACAAGAATATTTAAATAAACACAAGTCTAGTGCAAGTTTTTATGATCATTTTTTTTATGCAAAAAGTAAGGGATAATACTTGTAGTGAATAACTAAACCCACATTAGCTGCTACTAGACTGACAATCAGGTCACACCCTTTTACCATCAAAATAGTCAAATGTAATATGCTATTTCTACTTTTCTCACACATCTCGCCTGTGGAAATTCTTTCCATATACCTACTTCCCTGGTAGCTTCATTTTCCAAAACGTCAATTACCATCTTCCATCTCCCTAAATCCCATCTACCTCTTATCTAAGACATCCCCTGTACCCTGTTTTTTTCTCTCATTCTAACTCGCTGCACATCAGTGGCAGTCCTGCCTTGCTTGGGGTGAAATAATTATAAAAAAAATTTACAAAAAGTTAAAGGGCTGAAACTAGGCCCGAACAGTATTGAGAATTAGGGAAGAGAAAAGAGGACACTCACTCCAAGCAGCAAAAGCATCATCAAGACACTATCATTCTTGCTAGCTTCTTGAATACAGAGACACGGTTTGCTAAACAAAGAGTTCTACATAACTAAAGGATTAAGTACTACAACACTATACACACACTTATTTTTTTTTGGCGGGGGAGTTAAAAAAAATCATGCAAAACATTCAGAGATCGCACTACATTAATTTGACTTTACATGGTAACTACAAGTAACTGTGATAAATTTTGAAAAAGATTCCTTGCATTTATTTTCCATTTGCTCTTACCACAAATTAACTAAAATTGGATTGCAAGCATCTGGTTTTATATTTTTTTCTCAAGCTTTGACAACGAAAATGTAAAAGACTATTAGATTGTTTACAAGAATAGCATTTAATACTTTTGTTCTCAATTCTCAATAAAAAGTGAATGTATGCAGGGTTTAGATGATTTAGATGGATTTAGATGAAGGGAGGCTCTATGCTATTGCAATTGAGAGGCTTCTGTAAATCCCCCATTCTCACGAGTAAAGGAAAATGGAAGAGTATTAAACTAAACAATTTGAGTAAAGCCAAGGATAATAATGAGTGTTTAAAATTTACTGAATGGTTATTTAGAGTCTACAATGACAGTGTTAAAAATATCATACACCTGGAGGCCTCCTAGATTTTTTAGGTTTTCTTAAGCCTATAGGTAAATCCAGCAATGAATGCATGAATCCTAGTGTCAATAAAAAAAAAAGTTTTTTTTTCTTGCAGGTGCATATGTTAAACTGTTAAACTTTGCCAAGAGACTTTTTTTTTTTTTGCTTAAAAACAAAAAACTGTTCAAAATGTTTGCATGATCACACATGAAAGGTCTTTATAAAAATCTACTTTTAATTTACCTGAATCTAAATGCAGATAATTATTTAGCTTAAAAGTTTTTTCCTAATGTATATTATTAAAAGAACAATTTTCATTTGAACTTTCAATTTTATTTTTTAGAATAGATGACATAAGAATTTCTTGACATGAATGAGTGTCTGATCACTTGCATATAAATTTTATTTACTTATTTTTAAATTACAAAACTTCACCTATAATTTTTTTTTATAAAGTTAACATTTTCAAATCTTAACTGGATTAAAAAAAAAATCATAAAAAAGAACTTTGTAAATTCAGATATATATTTTTAAGGGTTAACTTTATATTGACCCCTTGTAAACTAGTTGATGGCACCAAATTTGCAGATATTGAAACAGTATTCTCTGTACTCACCCTCACCCACCCATAAACATGAAGTTCGCAGTATTTTAATCAAATCTCCGACCATCATCAGATGACTAATATGAAACTTGGCCAATGTATATAAAACAACCAAAAACAGTAACACAACATAAATAGTTTGAAATCCAGGTTAGTTATTCACTTCAATAACATTTTGCTTGAAGACAGCAGGAAGCCATTTTTCAACAATATTTTAAAATTCATCAGTGAATATTTTTATAGACTAGATATGGCCTTGTATTTGAATTTTTGTCAAAAGGGGATGTTTAGAAGGAATTTGTTTCTTCTTTCTTTGAATATATTTTTGCTGTAACTAAATTTTCCCCTAAATATGAATTACCAAGGCACTTGAGTTCGATTTCTCATAGTCCATGTTATGTACTACAAGGAATGACATTTGTTAAATTAAACATGAACAATTAAACCTAGTTTTATTTTTTAATGGAAATTTTTATCAGCACAAATTTTTTTAAATTTTTCTTCTATATTTTTTTTCCTTTTAAATATATTTTCTTTTGAATATTTTTGGTTAACATGAACCTCAGCCCCCCCCCCATAATTTTCTGATGTGAATCTTAAAATGAAACATCTTTGCCCTTACCAGTATAAAAGGTTTTTAACTTAAAAATATTTTCCAGTGGCAATGGTTCAAACAATAGCAAAGCTTGGTCAATTGTAAAATGACTGTGCCAATTAGACAAGTGTGGATTTTATTTTAAAATATTTGCTCCATTCATTGTACAAAATAGAAGAATTTTTTTTTTTTAATGACTAACAATCTTTTTCTTTTGTCATTCTATTAAGTTATAACATAAAACTTTCATCTTTAGACTGTTGAGATACAACAATGTTGGTTGTCATCATGAAGTGGGTCAAGATATTAAAATTTGGTAGAATACATTCTTTTGTAGAGAGTTTTGTTCTGAAGTTTTATAATCTCCTACCTTAAATAACAGGAATGGATATCTGTTTACACTTTTTTCATCAAACATTTAGAAATTTTTTGACCAAATCTTTAAATAATCAACCAAAATGATAACTTTTGTAATTTTCAGAATCTCTCATAACAATGATTTATTATCTAATCAGAATAAGTTTTATCTAAAGATTATTTTTCTTTATTTTGGACAACTAGTGCTGCTTATATGCAGCTGCTGAATCTGATAACACAAAATTAACAGTTCAATTTCAATTCTCCTAAGGAAAATCTCTGTAATCCAAGTCATGCCATTTTTGAAAGAGGAGTCATAACATTTTGTAAGAAATAAAAATTAGGAGTGCCTTCAGCAATTACCAAAGACTTCATCTTCACATGAATGCCAACATTGCTGTTTGTGTCTCACATTGAATTAAATTTGTATCTTTAAAGTCAGAATTATTTTTTTAAAAATCTTTTGTTATTCTTGCAATTGCAAATGAATAAATTTTCTGAATTCTATTTTGAGAATTGAGTGACAAGCAAAACTTCGCATCCTCAGCCTTTGTAAAATTGAAATAGAAATATAATTGAGCAAACATTCTCGTTTCTATTGTATATTTTCTACACAAATTTCCTTTGTTAATTTTTTTTTAATATAAATGAAAAAAAAAAATAGTGTTGTTTAAATCCCAGCTTCTTGACCAAGGAATTAAATATTTCGAGTAATCGATCGTATTAGTAGAAGAAAACTAACTCCCAAAAAACAGTTTATGAAATTTTTTAACTCTTCAGTTGGAAATCCTCATGTGAAAGTTCAAGCTTCTAAGCTTATCGACAATTGAAGATTTTAAAAAAGATATTTTTTTTCCTCCATATTGTTTTTGAAAATCATCTTAGTGACAATTTTTTTTTTTTTTTGGTTACAGTTCCCAATATTTTTGGTGTCTAAATTTGTCCATTTCTCTTTTAATGCACACTTTAAGATTATCTTAAAACTTGACCCTCACAAAGCGAGCGGTGGTGACGGAATCCCAACCATAGTCTTAAAGAAATGTGCCCCTGAACTCTCCTCTATCCTTTCTAAGCTCTACAACCTCTGCCTATCTGCTTCCTGCTTTCCTGCCTGTTGGAAATCTTCCTCTATAGTTCCTATATTTAAAAACACTGGAGAACCCTCTGACCCTGCAAATTACCGCCCTATCAGCCTTCTTCCGATCTTTGGCAAAGTGTTCGAAGCCATTATCAACGCCGAGGTGGTTCAGCATCTCACAGCACACAGGCTCCTCTCGGACAAGCAATATGGTTTCCGCTTCACCAGGTCTACTGCTGATATGCTAACGACCATCACCGAGTACATATACCAGGCACTCGACAGGAATGGCGAAGCTCGAACCGTTGCATTGGATATATCTAAGGCGTTCGACAGAGTTTGGCATGCTGGCCTTCTATGTAAACTGCGGAGCTATGGTATAACTGGACATTTGTTTGAACTAATTCAGTCATTCCTCTCTAACCGCACAATGAAAGTGGTATTAAACGGACATGCCTCTCAGAACTACCATACAAACGCAGGTGTCCCCCAAGGCTCCATCTTAGGTCCTACACTCTTCCTGATATATATTAATGATCTCCCTGATTCCATAAGAACCCAAATAGGTTTGTACGCCGATGACACCACAGTTTACTCTCGCCTCCAACAAAAATCTGGTGTAGGCGTCAAAGCTAAACTTGCAGCCGAGATTGAAAAAGACCTCCAATCCATATTGGACTGGGGTAAGAAATGGCTAGTAAATTTTAATGCTTCTAAAACGAAGCTACTGTCAATTAACCATCATCGACAATCTCACCTACCTCCCATTAGCATGGACCAGGCTTGCCTCCCAGAGAGTAAAACACTACGCCTCCTTGGTCTCACACTTTCAGCGGACCTCAAATGGAATGACTATATCGAATCCATTGCTAAATCCGCTGCTATGAAAGTCGGTTCTCTGTGTAGGGCCCGGAAGTTTTTTCCGTCTAAATCTATCCTGCACATTTACAAATCTACCATCCGCCCGTGCATTGAATACTGCTGCCATATCTGGTCGGGTGCCCCTGCTGTTCTCCTCGGGCTTCTCGATAAGGTTCAGAGGAGGGTCTGTAATGTGATAGATACCGACTTGGCAGACCGCCTGCAGTCTCTCTCCCACCGGCGAGACGTGGCTTCGCTGTGTCTCTTCTATAAATACTTTCACGGCTTCTGCTCCGATGAACTTAGATCACTCGTGCCCCCTAAATACGAATTTGCACGAGATACTAGATTAGCAACTAGATCCCACCCTTTTACAGTGAAATCGATAAAATGCAGCCGTAACTTCTACTCCAACAGTTTCTTTCCTCGCACTTCCCGACTGTGGAATTCTCTTCCAAACGATTGCTTCCCCGACGGCTACAATCTCCAGGAGTTTAAATGTAAGGTCAATAGACACCTCCTAACACACTAGCCTGCTCCCATTCTATCAAACACTCTTCCCATCTGCCCGACACTCATCCTCGCTATCCTTACTCATCTATCACCTTTCTCCTGACATTCCCTATGTCTATCCACTCCTTCTCTTTACCTTCCCCTATGTAGCCCCATGCGCAATAGTGGCAGTGGAATGCCTTGCTTGGGGTGAGATGATTAAAAAAAAAAAAAAAAAAAAAAAAAAAAAACTTTAATTATCAACTTCTTAACCACAAATATTCAATAAAATTCACATGGCACCCTAAGAAAAACAAGTCAGTTTCTGGGCAAAGTAACCCAATGAAATGTATTGTCTATCACACTGAAATGTCATTAACATACCCAATACTGTTCAGACAATTGGACAATTTTCTACATAGTCTTGTGACCACAATCCATTCCTCAGATCTTGTTAAGTGTTTTCCACAACATTTTTTTCTTAAAAGAAAAATAATTTTCTTCCCACCCCGTCATCATGGTGTAAAACCTGATAAGGGTACAGAATAAAACTGCTAATCATAGTTGTTTATTGATAAGGAAACATTCAGCATTTATTCAGTGCCACTTTTGGTTGAAATTTATAATCTTTTATTGAAAAAATTTTTCAGGAAAGTATGTTTCTCAAGTCTACGAATGGTTACTGTTCTTTCTAGTAATGATGGGGAGGGGGCTTCCTTAACCTTTTGTTCAAAATAGTGGAACATCTGTCATTATTCTCTCTTTGAGTTACATGTGCTATCCATTTTAGTTATTGCTGCTGTTGAAAGTCCTGAAGTTACGTGGTTTCTGTTATTTAGTACAAGTTTTTTGTAATTCTATAGCACCAGTCCATGATGTTTGAAGAAGTATGGTCCTTGCTATGGATCAACTGAAACCTTGTGCTAACAAGTTTATGAAGAAAAGATTCACTTGTCCAAACATTGGACATGTAACCCAAAGAAAATTAGTTAAAAATTTGTATAACTTTTAAAATTACCATTAAATAAAGTTAAACATTCTTTTCATTTACAGAAGATACGCACATAGAAATATTTCTCTGGATACGGAGTATCGCTCTTTGGTGATGCGTGATTTCCACTCATGACTAATTCATTTGCCAATTGATTATATATATAAAACTGTACAAAATGCATTATAGCTATTGTAAATTAATTGTACTTATCCTTCCTTATGTATATATTATATATATTATCAGTACATAAAATCTAGCATTGTGAATAAAAAACTAAAGAATTCTGCATGATATTGTAGCTTTTATGCTGAAAGGCTATCAAGTTTGTATAGAAAATTCTAAAAATAAAAGAAAAAGTTGGAAATATTGAATCAAAAATGTTCAATCCAATGTGAAATCAATAAAAATTATTGGATTTCTTTTCATTTTTTTTTTTTTTTTTAATTATTCAAGTGGCATTTTTCTACCAAAAATTTTATTGGATTGATCTCCGCACATGTAGATAAAAAGGTCAAATTTGTTGATAGGAAAAGGAAATATGCAGGGCGCAATGGATAAATTGTTTAACTAATGCAAAAATGAAAATAAAACTGACATTTTATTTTAACAGATATATTCACCAAAATTACGCAAAAATATCTTGAAATACTAAAGTAAATTTATTCAATAAAATCGCCATTGGCATCAACCACGGCCTCCAGACGACTTCAAAATCTCCTGCATCTCTTCTGGATTATTTTTTTCTTTTAAGTTAGTGAATGCTGCCATAATCCTTGCCTTCAATCCATCTTTGGTGTTATAAAGAGTTTTGTTGGTCTCTTGCACAGCTGTGCCTCACACATAATCAAGGAGATTGCAGTCTGAAGGGGTGATGTGGTCTCAAAAATTGTCTGACAGCCATAACTAGTTTCTCCTGCTTGTGTGGCATGGTGCAGGGTCCTGTTGTTAGACATATGTTCTTCCAGCAGCCGCCCTCTTGACTCAGGGCAGCACTAACTCCTCAAGGAATGTGTTTGGGCTGTGTTGAGTCAGAAACCCTGTGGGAAGATGAATGGAGGCATAATGTCATCATCACTAGTGATCACTCCAAACACCTTTGTAATCACCATTAGACTCATCCAACTCTTTCTGAATCCTCTGCACTATCCTCAGATTGACATCCAAACATTCTGAAATGTTTGCACTGGAGTTTCTGGTGCAAATGCCAAGCAGTACAGTATGCTGTTTCCAAATTTCTGGCTGAGTGAATTGCATCATGGTTCTCCTTTTCTCATAAACAGTGCTTTACACTACTATAATGTGCAGTCAACAAAAACAAACAAGACACATGTGTGAAATTAAAAATATAAAGTTGCGACAATTTATCCATCGCACCTTGTAGAATAGATTGCAGAAAAAAGCAAGCCTTGTCATTTCCAATTCTAACATTGAGAATTTTTCAGAAGCAACTTTATTTTTCATCTTCCTTTATTTTTTGTCATTTTTTTTTCCCCCCCACATGTTTGTCTTTATCAATTCCCTTCATTTTCTCAGACAGAACATTTTTTATAAACTTAGCAAGGGAACTGATTTCAGAGTTACAAATATGAAAAACATACAGTTTTGATATTATAGGAGAGATACAGTTCCCTTTTTTTTTTTTATGATCATAAGAGATCTTGCCAGTAGCTAACAATCTAATCTGAATGAATGAAACTACATAATAGAACATTCAATTTTATTTTACATAAATTTTGTTCATTAATTTATTCTCTCCTTTCTTCTCTTTCCAAATTATATAAATCTAAGTTGATTTGATAATTTGCAGAAATTAAAAGTAACAACCACTTGTTAATGTCTTAGTTGATACATTTTACTTATCCTTCAATCAGTTGAGTCGCTCATTATCTTAATTCTGTCAGTTGTCTATTTAGTTGGTTTACTATTTGAATTACAATATTAAATATGTTGAATTCAAATTTAAATATTGTAGCAAAAATAGTCAATGAGTTGCCTTAGCAAGAAACAGTTGAAAATCAATGTTTTATTCTTGTCTCAGAATTTGTACAAATAAAGACTGTTAGTGAACTGGCATCAAATAACCTTCAAGGTCAATACAATTTAAAACAGCACGTAGATGAATAACTGTAAATATGCACATTTTTAAATTATTATTTCAAGACATAACTTGTGGTACAAAGTTTCATTATTGATATTAAAACAGGCATACTTCATGGAAGCAACTACAAAAAAAAAAAAAGATAATTAACATGAATTGTAATTTGAAAAAAAATATATTGTAATTTTGTTATTACAATGGTTTATAAACCTTTTTAGTAACAAAATTACAATATTAAGCTCTCTGTTCAAGCACTCTTTATAAAAGTAAATGCTTGAACTGTGGGTTTTAATCTATATTTTCTTTCACTTTCTTTTTATATATATATATATATATATAGATGGTCTCTAAGCCAGTCACATTCAGGCTTTCATTTGAAAGTTTTAGAGACCATCTTATAACTCTGCTTATCCTTCTATTAGTTAACATAACCATTATGCTCTGCCAATACCTCATAAATAATATGTTTTGATCATGCATGAAAAGATGGAAATACACATCAGAGACACTACTTGGTTTCAGTGAGAAAATGAAAGAAGGAAAGAAAGAACTGTTTAATGTCTGTTTCAGTGAAGCGGAAAAGTTGTCAATTTGAAATGTTTTTGTTTGTATACCTTTGCTTATTAAAATAATGACCAACATTTATAATTATGAGTGTTATGTAACAGTTTTGAACAAAATATTGCAATATTTAATATTGTTGTAGAATTTGCTATGAGCTAATTTAATCATTAACTTAAGAATTAAGATTCACCAGGAAATTAAAATAAGAAAATTCTGAGATTTACACAGGTATTTCTAGTATTCATTAAATCTCTACAGCCATCTCTTTGCAAATGGAAAGAATGGCCATTAGGTCTCAATGTGATATGTTTGTTATAGGCATAAACATAAATGGAAAAAACATATCAGATATTTATATTGGTACATTATTAATATATATGGCCTTAATTTAGAGTATTTTTTTCTTACTTTAGCTATGGTACCCATTAATTTTACTTTTTCAGTTGAACCCTAATGAGGAAGAAAAGAAGACCAGTTTTTTTTTTTTTTTAATATTTTTGAATTAATGTTCATGGTAACGATATATATATATATATATTATTATTATTATTATTTTTCTCTTGCTTCCTTGAAGTATGTTTGAACAGCAACAATAAATATTATTTCCAAAATATATTAAAAAAAAAACAAATAATTGCTGGTTCAAGTTTATTCCATTTTATATGTAACTCATTTGACTAGAAAAGAAAATATCTCACAGTGAAAGCAAGTATAATGGCTCCAGGCATAGTACTTTACTAACATGAAGCCATTTTGAAGGTTTTGATTCTAAACTTTTAAGATAAAGTCACCTAACAACCTACTGACTATAATCTTTGTCCTTATGTTTTGGAGTCTTTCAAACACTAGTATCAAACCTTATTTTTGTACATAACCCTAGGCAGTGGGAGAAATGCATTAGTTTGGTTCAAAACAGAAAAAAAAAATTTGAACAAGTATTTTTAGTATTGAAAATAGATTTTTATATATATATATAAAAAAAAAAAATGTAAAATATATATATATATATATATATATATATATATATTACATATTTTTTTTAATAGCTGTCCCTCAAAACCCCTATCCTAAATAAAGTAAAAAGAAATTTAAATTTCTTCAGCTGAATTTGAAGGCATCTTTATTTTTATTCTCAAAATTGTTACCCTCATAGAAAAAGAATTTTATATAAAAATTTTGTAAGGCTGATATCAAAGTTGTGCTCTGTGCTGTTGATGCAAGCTTCCAACAGGGAGTTTTTACCAATGATTTCTTTTTTATTTATTTAAGCATGCATACATGAGCTCTGAATGCATGTAGATACCAAATGTATAATGTTTGTCATTCTTTATTGATTGTAAGGCTGAAACTGGTGCTTCCCTGTTAAGAGGTAAATTTTATTATGTATCTTAATTTTTTTCTTTTTCTTTCCTTTTCTCGTCCCTCAGTGAGTGAGATAAATTTAATTATTTACCTGTATAAACCCATGTAAGGAAATTCATATCCAGCAATGAAGAAAAAATACAAACACTCATTGTTTTGTTTCATTTTTTTTTTTTTCTTTGTATTCTGGCAAAACGTGCTGACCCGAAACTGCTCTGCTCTTTTCTAAAACCTTCAGTCATCTATTGGTTACCCCAGCCGGCCTGGACCCAAATTTTAGATTACTGATATCTGGGAGCAGCTAACAAAACTACATTGTTTTACCTCCAGGTACACACAGTAAGCCTTAAATCTTAAGTCATGGACTGATGAAGGCAATCCCAAAGTTTGCCAAAATACCTACCTGAAAACTAATAAAATACTGCAATTTTATTTCTTCCTTGTGTTCTTGTTTTTGTATTATGGATTTTTTTTCTCCAGACTTTTGGGGTAACAAAATAAAGATTCCTACAAATTTCTATTCTTTCTTAATAACTCTTAAGAAAATTATAAATGAAATTTCTTGTTAGTTTAAGACATTACAATACAACAGAACCATTACCAGAATGGTTTTTGGCATGGTCCCAGTATTTAGCCCCTTAGCATTCAACACACTCAAACCTGCCATCTAAATATTGACTCAAAGTTTCACTGTTTGCTTAATTTCCTGCATTATTTGAATACTAAACTTTAAAAAAGATCATAAGTACTTTGCTTTTTGATAAAGTCATTTTTTGTTTTATTATAAGTATTTCTGATCATTATTTAGTATGGCACAAGGTCACGAGTTTTACCCAGTGAAAAATGAACTCTGGACAAAGCCATAATGATCTGTCAGAGGAGTTCACAAAGGATTAAGCTCATGCATTTGCTTACTATTATAACAATCCATTTTTTACATGTTTCTTACTTTAACACAACAAAAACTCCACATCATTATGCTATTTTTGCTACTGAAATACCATTAAAATGCTCTCATTTTCCAAATGAATAAGTAAATTTCAAATTCATTCAAGTAATCAGGTTTTGAGTAAATTGCAATTAAGTATAATTTGCCAAACACAATATATTAATGTCTGTTTAAGGGAGATAAATGATGTGTATTAATTTAATGCAAATTTATTTCCCTTGATCTGTCTACCTGTCTTTACATTTTCTAGTTAGCCAGTTGTTCAACCCGTCCGTGAGTTATTTTTTGTTAGATCCAAACAGTTGCTGGATAACAGTCCGGTGACACTAGTCACTCATGTTGTTCCTTACCGGGTGAAGAGTTAATTCCCTTAGACTTAACCCCCTTTACAATGTCAGGTTTCATATTTTGATTGATTATTGACATGATGTTTCTTGGGATTACTAGTGAAGTGGTTTCTCATTGCTTTCTCTACAATGGTTTATTGAGATACCACCGACTGTTAACTCATCAAGAGTTTTTCTGCCCTTTGTTCAGTCTTATTTTTCATTTTACTGGGTTGCTAACAACCCTCCTCAGTCACAAGAACATGGTAGCCAGTTTAGTCGCCAACATTTCGCTGATGAAATACATACCTATATACTTGTATACATACATGTGCATTGGTGCAAAAAAAAAAAAAAAGTTGCTCCTTATTAGTTACAAAGAAAGTGTTTATGGACTGAAGTTAGTCGGGTAGAATGAAGAAAAGAATGAAATCAAAAAAATAAAAATTAATAATTAAGTTTTAACTTAGCATAAGTCTAAACACAGTTTTTGTAACTGCATTTTCATTGCACCTAGTCAGTCTCAATCCTAAAAAATATCATTAAATGCTGCAACCCCAATCAACATTATGTTTCTAAACTTATCAGTACAGACATGCAAATACATACATATACATTCAAGCAAAGGAAGAAAGACACTGGAGTATCAAAATATTAAAACCACTTTAACATACATTAACTTCGAGAATCAATAAATTCATGCATTAGAACAGTGATATGTCTATTTCATGAGGTTGACCAAAAGTAGTCTGGGACATATAAAGATAAATGCTGTAGGGATGTGATTAAAAAGAAAAAAAAGACATTTTCCCTCCAAGTCAAGAATTACTTGCATCTCTTTACCTAGAAGATGGGGTTAAGAAAGCCTGTCTGTGATTTTTTAAACTTTTTTCATGCAGGTGAAGAAAAAATGAAAAAGGAGTTGGATTGATACTAAATAAAAGCATGAAAAAATGCATTCTAAGATACTACCAGTTATCTGAAAAAATTCTTGTAGTTATGTTGGAAGGCTTTTCTTTCATTTGTTATAGTTATGTATACACCGACAAGACAAAGTAGAGAAAAAAAATGAATCTTTCTACTTCATGCTCCAAGGCTTAGTGTAAATCGCAAGAAATTATTAGTATCTTGGGAGACATGAATGTCAAAGTAGACGAGGAGAGAAAAGAAATAGCTGGCAAATTCAGACTAGGAACCTGCAATGAACACAGAGAAAAATGAGTCTAATGATGCACAGCGAATGACCAGAGATTAGCCAACACCTGGTTCCAAGAACATCCAAGATGATTATAGACATAGAAAAGCCAAAAAGAAACTAGAAACTAAACTATGAACAAGAGATCTAAGAATGCATCTGTTCACTGCAAAACCTATCCTAGTGCCGACTGCAGAAGCGACCACCCTCCTGTTATATGTAAATTAATAATTAAGCTACAGAAACTGAAAAAGCCTAACGCAGAACCCAAAATGCAATAAAAAGACTCCTGAAGAACCTGCCAGTCAGTCAATTAAGTGTCATATGTGATACATGCTTGAGCGATCATGTCTCGAAAGAGACATGATGACTGGGTAGAAGATTATCTCGCAGTAGATTGCCATTACTTTCTGTGGTAGACTGGTTTTCCAGCCAAGGCTATAAAACCCAATCTGTTGTTAATTAACCCATAACTGGAAGAGATTGATTAATACCTTTTACAAGGATATTTGTGTGTAAGTGAATGCAAGGAATTCAACTGGAATTCAAACTTGGCTCCCCAATTTCTCATTCTGAGCCAAAATCCACTGCACCAAAATACACATCTGAAGGACCTGTACCTGACTGAAAAATATATGGACAATGTGAAAAGAAGATACTAGGACAAAATGAAAACGGAGATTCAAAATTGAACACACTAAGAGAAGTTTAAGTGACATTATCAAACGACATCATCCCAAAGGAAAATAGATGTAGAAGAAAAAACAAGTATATCACAAGTGAGAATCCCAACATGATACAAAGTAAACAGAAAACAATGCCAAGATATGGAATGGAATGGAATGCAGAAAACTACACAAGGAAATAAGGAGCAAATGTAGACAGGCCTGAAGAAAGGCTCAATGAAAAATATGCAGAAATAGAAAGATTGAGTATAACAAACAGAGATATGCATAAAAAAATAAGAGAACTAACCAGGCAAAAGACATGTTCATTAACAGAATGCATAAAATCCAGAGATAGAATGCTCATATCAGAGAAAGAAAGAATACTCCAGATATGGAATGAATATATCAGAGAATAACTGGCAATACATAAAAATGCCAATGGAAAGAAAAGATTCAAAACCAAAGTGGAAGCTGCACTGGCCAAATTGAACAGAAATAAAGCAGCAGGGTCAGACAAAATTGTATTAGAGATGCTGACAGCTTTAGACAATTTTGGCAGAGATAAGCTTACAGAAATAATAAACGAAATCTACAACAGTGGTGATATACTGGGAAACCTAAGCAGATCCATTTTGATAGCACTACCTAAGAAACCAGACGCAAACGAATGTGAGCTCAACCAAATGAGCCATATAACAAAACTCATCATCTGAATTCTGATGAATAGCGTGCACAGCAGAATCAGGCCAAAAAATAGGACAAGAACAGTGTGTGTTCATCAAAGACACTGGAACAAGGAACGTGATATTTAAACTCAGAATGTTATCAGAAAGAGCAATACAAATACACAAGGACCTGTGTATCTGTGTTTTATAGCCTACTCAAAGGAGTTCAACAAAGTACGCCACAAAGACCTTCTAGAGCTACTCAGCAACTGTGACATATTCAGGAAAGACATTAGAAAAATTAAGAATCTATTCTGGCATCAAACCACCTGCATACAAACAGGAAATTAGTTTAGCAAATATCAGTCAAGTGATATGTGATACATGCTTCAGGTGGTCATGTCTTGAAAGAGATATGACTGAGCAGAAGATTATCCCACAGTAGATTGTTATTGCTTTTCTGCAGTAGACTGGTTGCCAGCCAAGGCTAGAACCCAATCTGTCCTATTATTTAACCCATAACTGGAGGGAAGAGATGGATTAATACCTTTCCCAAGGGTATTTGTGCATAGGTAAATGCAAGGAATTCAACTGGAATTCGAACTCGGCACCCCGATTTGTCATTCCAAGTCAATACCCACTGTACTACAATGCACATCAACAGATATACAAAAATAGAAAGGTGTGTAAAATAAGTATGTGTCTTCCTACTGGATCTATTCAACCTATGCAGCAAGGTAGAATTACTAGAAACCCTGCCAGGATTCATCATTGGCAGTCACAATCTTAACGATATAAGATATGTAAATGACACAGTGCTGATAGCAGACACAGAAAGGGAACTACAAAACATCTGACGGAATAAAGAGAAAAAAGGACTAAACATAAACTACAATAAGACTGAAAGGCTCCTCTTTTTGCTGATGACCAAAAATGACAATTACAAGATGGGGATACTAAAATCAAGCAGGTACAGATATTTAAATACCTGGAAAGTGTTCTAACAGAAGACAGAAAAGGCAACACTGAGATTCGAAAACATATCGGGATGGCAAAAGACACATTCCAAAAACTAAAAGTATTAAGAGACAAGAAAATTTAGTTGGAAACAGAAAAGTACTGAACTGTTATGGGAGCTCTGTCCTCTTTTATGGACAATCTCCTCTAGGATGAAAAAGAGACTCCAAGCAACAGAAATGCTTTCCATACAAACTTAATAGATGTGTGTTGTCACGTAATGAATATCAGCTCAGAATGAGAAATTGGAGAGCCAAGATCAAATTCCAGTCATTCACTTATGTGCAAATACCCTTGGGAAAAGTATTAATCCATATCTTCTCCCTCCATCTATAGATTCAATAACAGGACAGATTAGGTTCTATAGTCTTGGTTGAGAACTGGTATACTGAAGAAATTAATGGTAACCTACTGAAGGAAAATCTACCTAGTCAGTCATGTCTCTTGAGACACAATTGCCCAAGCATGTATCATGTATGGCCATTAACTGACTGACATGCTTAATGGAGTTGAAATCTTATAGAGTAATTGGAAGCAAAGCAAGTTAAAAGTTTCTCGGAACCATTTTCAGGTTATCCATGCACAATGTTATAGTTTCTCTGTGTGGGACACATGTAAATATGTGTATACGACTTGGTGATATAAAACTCTCTCTGAAAACAAAGCATGTCATGCCTTTTCTTTCAACTATTCCATTCTGTCCATAAAATAAGGCATTATTTATTTATTCATTTTATATATATATATATATATATATATATATATATATATATATATAATCATTTCACCCCAAACAAAGTAAGACCACTATTGATATGCAGGGAATTACACTGAGAGAAAAACCAGGTACAGGGAATGTTGAACAAAGGATAAACGAAGACTGGGAATTAAAGAGATAGCAATTGATGTTGCATTTATACTTTTGGAGTTGTAGCAATCAAGGAAGCAAGCAAGCAAACGGAAGGGAATTTCACAAATAGGAAGTGCTTGAAAAGAAACTATTAGAGGAGACATGATGGTTACATTTAACTATTTCGACAGTAAAAAGGGTGGGACCTTGATGCCAATCAAGTAGCATGTGTAAATACATGTAGTCAGGGCACCAGGAAAAAAAAGTTTGTCAGAACAGTTGCCATGAAAATACTTGTAGAAAAGACAGAGGGAAACCACATGAGAAAGTGACTGAAGGTGGGCTGCCAAATCACAATTGATTATATTGCAGATCTTTCTTTGGATTTTGTCGAGAACCCCAAGATGAATAGCAAGAGCACTTGACCAGATATGGCAACAGTATTCAAGGTACAGATAAATGGTAGATTTATAAATGTGCAAAACGGATTCTGACAAGAAAAACTTCCTGGCCTGACACAGTAACCCAACCTTCCTAACAGTAGATGCAGCCATAGATTTGATATAGTCATTCCATTTGAAGTCAGTTGAGAGAGAGTGAAGCCAAGAAAGCAGGATGCATTGTTATACCATGAATATGAATGCTCATAATAGAGGTGGGGGAACACAAATGGGAGAATATTTTATCTATAGCTCACCCATGAGAAATAAATATGCCTCTAGTGAGATTCAAATTTGCATCCCTTATCCTCATGAATACTACTTTACCACTTGGACTAACTTCATCACTTATTTATAACTGTATGATATGCAGGTAGATACACTAGTAGAATTAGATATATTCAAATTTCTTAAATGAAGCATTGTCAATAGGTATCCATTATTTTATCAATATTTCTTTCATCTTATTTTACATTCTTTTTATTACACTAGCAGAATTAGGTACAGTATTTAAATTTCTTAGAGGAAGCATTGTCAGTTATTCAAGTTTTGACTTTTATTTCTCTTCATTTTTATTACAATTCCTGGGTCATCATGATTGTGAGTTAACCGCATATATCAGAAATAAAGAATAATTCTTCAAGACACAAAATCATTTATGCCTGAATGTTGCAATAAAAAGCAGCAGAAATAAGATGAAAGAAAAAAAAATATTGTGAAAAAAGCGTTAAAACTAAAATGAAACCAGCATTCATTGTTGCAGTTAGTTAACTTGCAAGAGTTGGGTGCTATCTTGAATTCATTTCTTGCTTTGCTCAGGTTTGCCAAAATATGAGATACACGTGATCACTTGCTTATAAGGGGGAATCCGTTTCTAGTTAGAAGGATTACCATATTTTCTGGCTTACAAGACACTTTCTTTTCCTGAAAAAGACATGTGTGTCTTCCAAGACGAATGTATCAGTTACCACCATGACATTGATGGTAGGGAGGACCATTTATTGTACACGACTGACAGTAGTGATGACTCTACAGATGATAGTTTGGAGGTTTTACATGAATCCAGCAGTGACGAGTTTTTGGGATTTGAGGATGAATAAAATTTCTTTGTTTTATATTTTCACATGCATATTTAAAAATTTTTTTTATTCAATTTCATGAAAATAAAACCACCCTTGGACAATGAAAGACGTACATTCACTAACCACCAACTAGTATGTCATTGCCATACAAACAAAATCGGACGAGTGATTAATGTAAACAACACGTGGTACCAGTATGTGAGGGATGCATGATGAATGTGTTGTTGTATGAGAATGTTGTATCCTTTAAAGAGTTTACAAACAGACAAGGTGGTACTCAAGTGAAAGAACAGCAACACATGCATGGATGAAAGAAGAGAGATTTATTGTAAATAGAATACACTACGGCAAGATGGAATCTGGTGGCAGATTAGTAATTGCTAAAGCAAGTCACAGGTGTCTCCTGTGCTCACTATACATGGCTACTAATATAGTCAGTCCCCATAGGCAATAGGGAATGTGGGACATTCCATTACAACAGAGAATTACTTTTTTTTTTTTAGAAATTTCTTTCCAATATTAGGGTGAGTCTTCCAAGCCATAGCATCTTGTAAGCGGAAAATATGGTAAATGAAATGATTTGGATATTCATGTCTTGAAAAGTTGTGATACCTATTTTGTTTTTAATTATTTCCCCCAAGCAAGGCAATAAAGCCACCAAGACACAAGGGGTAAATAAACTGAGAAGACTTTATTGGGGAGAGAAGGAAAAAAAAAACATGATTCAAGGAGGCAGATGATAATTAGCACTGCATTTAAATTTTTGAAGATCATAGGAAAGCAAAAAGCTGAATTTCCAGAAGTGAGAGAAGAAACTATCAGCATAGAACTTAAATTCACAGTAATTTCAACAGTAAAATGATGAGACTTAACAGCCAGTCTAGTTGTGTGCTTAAACTTGTTGAGATATTGTTAAAACTTAGCTGCAAACAACAAGCTTACTACACTCCAATTTGAAATCTATAAAACTCTAAAGGTATAAAAATCAGTATATGAAACAAAAAGTAAGTGAAACTGGGTTTATTTCAGAGGATTACTGTTCAACCCAAGTGCCAATTGGCTTTTAAAAAAAAATCATCTTTACTTAGTAATAAGCAAACTATTCTTAGTATCCAAGATTAGAGCAATCCATCTTAATCCCTATTAAGATGCTTCATTTAATAATGAAAATTCATTTGAATAAACTTTTAATGAGAAACACCAGCAACTGAAAAAGATTATGTTCAAATGTGCAGTTTATTGCAATGATGTACTGTGCAGTTGTTTAAACCCAGTAAAAATGAAAGTTGTTTTTGTTTTTTTTTTCAAGCAAGCAGGTAAACTGAACTGAGTGAAAAAAGAAAAGAAATTTGTCACTTTTTGTTGGTTTTGTTTTTCAAATTATTTTTTCCATTTCTTTTATTTTTCTTCCAATTCTTTTGGTGTAAAGAAGACCCATTTTTTTTTTCAATTTCAGGGGGAGGAGAATGTTTTTAAATCACTTTTTTTTTTTTTTTTATCTGGCCTTATATTCTAAATATATTTTAAACTTTCAAAAATATTAATAAAAATTAAAGATTTTTTTTCAATTCTCTCAATTGAATGACTGGATTTGTAATATGACCAAAATTTAAAGAGGGTTTAAAATTTTGTAAAGTAACACATAATTTAATAAATGCTTTTTTACCCTATATTTCCTGATCATATTTTGTTTAAGTTATTAATAATGTGTTCAAGATTTGCTTAATATAAACTTGAAAATAGTCATATCCTCTTTCTTTTAAACCACATATTCTAAATATTAGGTCAGATAAAAGAAAATTCCCACTCAATTTTTATTATTTTTTGTAAGACATTTTCTTGGTTCATTTTAGACTCTTATTGTTCATGTCAAAGTTTTTATACTATACACTTTGACAATATAAAAACATTTTATAAATGTAATTTCTTAAACTGAAAATTGACAGAAGGAATCTTATAAAATAATAAAACAAATAAAAACTTTTTTTCACACGTTTGTTTTCTAGTTGATTATTTGATATATCAAAATATACCAGCAGTTATCAACTTCTCAACAATAAATGTCCATATCAAAAATACCTTACACTTCATAATAACCAGCATTTGACCTCTCGAGTTTCTGCATTGTTCAAATAAGGTGTAAATAATTTGACATATTTTCAACAACAAAATAATTAAGAAATTATGGTTTGTCATAAGTGCAAGAAACTGTCATAATTTCATCTTGATGGGGAAATTCAAACAGGGGAAGTAAAAAGAAAAAAAAAACGTGTGTATATCTGTGTGTAATATATATATATATATATATATATATATACACACACACACACAAGATTATTTACCAAGATTTATGAAAATGTCAATAAATAATAAGAAAACCAATCTAAGGAAGCTTCTTGAATCCTCAAACTGTTTCATAAAATTTAAAGTGAACAATAACATTATACATCACTTCTTCTGACTAACCTTCATTTAAACATTTCTATTTTGATAAAATTTAGACTGTTCAACAAATAAAATTCATTACATTTTTTACATTTGAAGAGAAAATGGCCACCAAAATAACGTTTTTTTTTAAGACAGATAAAAAAAAAACAACAAAAGAAATAGGGAATTAAAAATGTATAAACAATGAAAAGAAAAAAATCTTATAAAACAGTTTTCAATTGTAATATTATTTTCTAACATAAATGGGGGGGGATTATATATATATATATATAATTAATATGGAGAAGTTTGTCACTTAACTGAGCAGAGTCATGTCAACTTCGAAGTTTCATGAAGACACCACTATATCTTCACTCCTCAGGGTTTTCTTCTTTTTTTTTTTCAATCAAAAGCTCTAAGGAGTGAGGACATCATGGTCGTGCCTTCATGAAACTTCAAAGTCAGCATGACTCTGCTCAGCTAAGTGACAAACTTCTCCATATTAAAACTACCAATGCTCTGTCTCTATATCAAGCACTTTACAACAAAAAATATGCTTTCCAATATATCATTTTATCAGCAAACCATTGAAAGAACAATCTTGGCAATAAGCATCACAACTCTCTCTCTCTATATATATATATATATATATATATGGACACACACACAAGAATAGTCTAAAATAGTAGTTTTTGTAGATATTAGCATTTTATTATATAAAAAAAAATATGCAACACTATAAAACTATTTGATTTCTTTTCTTTTGATAAAGAAAACTATTAAAATTTCATGAAAAACAAAAAATCTATAAAAAATTTCAAAATAAAATTAAAGGCAAATTTATTTTGAACCATCCTAGAAATTAAATATTCTAAAAACCAATGGGAACAACTAGACTTTTGAGAGATTCCTTCAAATTTCACTCATTTCAAGCGTTTATCACCATTTACCTGAATATTTTCAAATTTCGTTGTCAATGTCAGAAAAAAAATTATAGCAGAAATATCATACATGTATATTTGTAATAAAAAAAAAATCATGAAAGTTTTTCAACAATCTTTCATGAAAATAGATATAAAACCTTTCTTTTTTTCTGTATACATGGATGTGCAAAATATTTGGGTCTACGACATAAAAAGATTATACACCTTTTATTTTATTATGAAGTTAAGATTGTTTTGTAGCATGCTTTTATCAGTAGTGTCTGTAGACCTTGAAGAATCCTCTCTGTTATAATAAAGATTGTTGTGTATTTATTTGTATATAATTCCCTACTGTCATGCTCATGGGAAGAGAGAGACAACAGCAAGGCAGCATCAACTCAGTTCATTCTCTTTACTACCAGTTATGAAAGCTCTTGCCGTTTGTTTGCTCTTTAACAGTGCCTAATTATTTTATTTTTTGCAATATTTAGGCCATTGAGTAGTGAAGAACATATATATACTCTCTATTATAATAAAGACCATTGTGTATTTATTTGTATACTTAAAGTAAACATCTATTGCTTTTATTACAAGTGGCACACATGTACATAAAAAGGCATAAGTTTCCTACATTTAAAAATGATCATCTATCGCTTTATTACACATGACCAATGAAATCATACGTCAATCAAAATGCATTCTCTTTGTTTAAAAAAAAAGAAAAAAATATATTTTTAAATCCACGTTTAATTAACAAATCTCTGAAGAAACTTAATAAATTGAGACATCTTAAATTAAAGACACTTTTCCTATATGTTCTTTACTTATTCTATTCTTCTTGTCAGATTTCAATCCATATATTCAACTGAAATTATATATATATATATACACAGAGACATAGCTGATGCTATAAAAACACCGGGCACAGAAAAAATTGCCCAGATTTATTAGTTGACAATGTGATGACGTCATTAGTGTCATCCGTTTCCAGAAACTATGATTTTTGCGGATTTCTTCGGCTATTCCAATAGAAATTAGGCATAGAACGTGAATGAAAGCAGAAAATCGGGTTCGGACTTTCTGAGTATAACCAGTCTTTTCTCCCAAAATTAACAAAATAAACAAACAGATTTTTACTGCGTCCATTCGGATGTTTTCTTCGTTTTTCTTCCTTTCTTTGTGAATTGTTTAGTTTGATTTCTGATGAAGACATTTTTCCTTGCCGGAATTTTCACTATGATTGCACGGATCAGCCCGGACCCATGCTCGGTGTGCCCGGTAGTCAGATACAGCCATATATATATATATATATATATATATATATATATATATATACCCTCCTGCCATGCTCAGGGGGAATAACTTGTGAGAAAACAGCTAATAATCCTCCCAAATAGTTTGCTGTCACTTAAAAAACAGGCATACACAGTTTCTTTTAAATCATATTTTCTTAATATTAGGTCAGATAAAAGAAAATTCCCACCCATTTTTTCTTTTTTAAGACATTTTCTTTGTTCGTTTTAGGCTTTTATTGTTCATGTCAATGTTTTTGTACTATACACTTTGACATGAACAAAACATTTTACAAATATAATTTTGTAAATAAGTTGCAGTTTCATAGGTGCCATGTAACAAGCTACACAACTTTAAGCAGCTTGAAGCTGAAAAAAGAAGCTGTACAAAATTATTGAGCCAACAAAAGAACAGCAATGATAAAGTCATGATAATATGCAAATCTCCAAATAAGAATTATTAAAAGTGAGGTTTCAGTTGATACTGTATGCAAACAAACAAAACAAACTGAATGGACATGTAACAGCAAAAAAGAAAATCTAACATGGGATGCTAGAAAGTGACAAAAAAAAAAAAAAAAAAAGAAGAAGACCAGTAGAAGAAACTAACAATGCAAAATGCACCATAAAGACAGTAAAATATGATGACAGACGCATAATGATGTGGGGTTGCACCAAAATCAACAGTAGAAAAAAATTGGTAAAAACTAATAGAAAATCAGTGAAAACTATACCATAATTCCCTATGTATAATGTTTTTTTCTTAATAATAAGCAAAATTAGGTGTGTATTATGCACAGCTACAAAAAACATCTTTTAAAAAATTGCTGTTTCATAGGTCCATTTAAATTGTGAAATGACTACTCACCACAAACACAATTTGACACTAACATCCGACAATTGTGACTCTATAATGATGCCAAATACAATCATATTTACCTAACAATACTTGTAAATGTAAAATAAAATAAGAATTATTATAAAACTAAATTAGAATAATATTATTCTATGCTTGCACATTTTATCAAACAAAAGCAGGTTAATGAGTTTGTTTAGTAAGCTCAATATAGGTATTCACATTTCCTTTTAGAATCATAATGATCAGAAATTTAAATAAATATCTTCAGTTATAGCTTAAATAAGAGTAGGAAATACTGGCCGTAATGAAATTGAATAAGTACAATTTATAGGGTTTGATTACTAAACAAAGTGTTATTATGTGTGAGTAGAAGCATTTTCCCACACTTTCAGCACAATTTTTGGGATGCATATTATGGATGAAGACATATTATGCTTGGGGGAAATATGGTATTTATTTGCTAGTCTTGTCTTGTCAGATTAAATAGATGGGGAAATTTTTCAGCATGATGGTGCTCCTCAGCACATTACTTGCAAAAAAAAAAAAAGTAAAGCTTTCTTGCAGATGAAGATGTTCAACTTTTTGGAAGACTGGTCAGTACTGTCTCGATAATTGAACCATTGTAGTTGGAACTAAAGAAACAAATGCTCCAACAAAAACCACACAATCACCAAGTGCTTTGGGATTACTACCAAAAAAAATGTGAAAAATTCCCAAAGAGAAAATCTTGATCATGTTCAATTCAATGCCACATTGAATTGAGGCAATTATTTGAGCCAAAAGCTCTAACACTAATTACTAATTCTATACAACAATAAAGATTACTTTTTCACCAAATAATAATAATTTCCTTTTTAAATTAAGAAAAAAAAAAAATGAAAGGTGAAACTTTTGTTGGTTCTCCAATATTTTTGCATAGCCTCTTTTCAACATCACTCTGCTTAAGATGCTCTATCACTCACCATTAACAAAAATGCAGGAAGTTGCTTTCTGGCCCTTAAGGATCATGAAACATACTGAGGAGAGAATACAGCTAATCACTCTTGATTTGAGTTTAAAATTAATAAAAGTAAATATCTTGCCAATGTAGGACAAAAGTTTTGCCTGTCAGTATATAGTTTTATAGGTCTTACTTAACGTTTGATTAAATACGGTAATGTTGAATTACTAGTTATCTCCCCTTTGTGTGTGTGTGTGTGTGTAGTTCATGCAGGGAACAAAAACCAAAATGTCAGAGAGAGAAAAAAAATATTTTCACATACATTTACAGCATATTCTAAACAACATAAGACAATATTTTCAAATATAAGTAAATTACTTTAAGCTTATAACAAAATATGGTAAGAAAGAAATATAATAACTGATTTTAACTCATACAAACAATGCTTAGGATTTGATAGAACAGCTACAAGTAGAACCACTGAATGAAATAATGATAATAGGAAATATCATGTAATTTAATTGCATTCAAATATTCTGATGCAGCTGCCATGATTTTCATTGCAAGTGAATTTAGTACCTAAATAAAAAAATAAAAAATAACTTATTTTAAGTACTAAAACAGTTCTAGACTTAAAAACAGGTTTACCAATTATTATTTAGCTATTAATAGTAGAGGAAAATAACTTTTTCAGTTTTTTGGGGTTTTTTTGGGGTTTTTTTCACTCGCATTCTCTCTCATGCAAAGTGTGAAAATCTATTTTTGACCAACAGAAAAAAAAGATGGCTTCCATGTTGAGAAAAGATCAAGGAAAATTTTGCGAGCAAGTGTGAATTATTTTTTAATCAATGAAAAGATAGTAATTTGCAGAAAACAACAAATTGAATTTTCAATGACCCGTGTCATGTTTCTTCCCAGCCAAAGTGAGTGTACATTTGAGCTGACCACGTGATCCGAGTTGGCTACATATTTCACAGTTTTTGGTCGGTCAGTCAGAGAGATGAAGAAGCAGAGAACAGAAAGGACACAATGTAGCAAGAAAATAATCATCCCCCACACCACCACTACTGGTGACCCACATTCACACCCTCTCACTTTCTCTCTCATGCTGCTTTGTTTATTTTTCCTCCTTTTTTTTTCAACTATTCGTCATTCATAACAGAAAGAGAAGAACAAGATATTACTACTACTCTCTTGATACATCAACATCAAAAACATGGACTTATATCTTTATCTGCACAAATCAAATTTCACTACAACAAATAAACTTAATTCTGTAATCTCCTTACTACATTTTCTCTTACAATATTTCACAGTTAATAATTTCATCCCTACAATATGATGTTATGCTGTTTGATAAATAAATTTTCATTTATTTATACAAACAAGACAGTTTATATTCTTTCAACCTTCTGATCTGGAGTAAATTATGGGAAGTCCGGTTATGTATGACACAAGGCCAATTTAATAAACAAAATCAAACTCCCTTCTTCGTGGGTACAGTTTAACTAAACTATATACCTAATGATTAAGTACATTTCTTGAATTTTATAATTTTTCATTGCAAATAATGCTCTCAGTATTTTAAACTATTAGCTATTTTTATTAAGGAAAATCATGCATGTAAAAATAATTTGCTTTACAAACAAGAAACATTCATATTAATTTTTTTTCTCTGGGGAAGAAATATATATTTTTCTTTTTAAAAAGATATTTTTTGTATTTTTAAATGAATAGATTTAAAAAAAAAAAATATCACACACACCAGAAATCACAGTGTCATGAGTGATAATATTATACAAAATCCTAAATTTTTAAATTGTAGAAAAATCTTTTTTCCCAATTAACTTTTTCCCTTTATATGATTTTCTTTAGTGAAAATGGCTTTTACTTTCAATGAAAAAATTACTGATTTTTTTTTTTTTATTAATGTGGCCTACCTTATAATTAGCCATATAACATGTAGCACACTGATTTGAAAAAGTTGCTCTAGATTTTGAGACTCAACAATTCCTGTCAGTGGTAGATTCACTATGAACTAATGAAACTAATTCCAGAGAGGCCCCTTATGCACCTTTTTTTAATGAGTGAATTTTTCAACAAAGATTTTTTTTAAATGTTTGTTATTAAAATAAGGCTGTTTTTTAATAATAGTATCCTAAGCCATAAGAGTGAAATAGGTAATTAGCTAATGTTGATCTTAGAATATGCTCTACCTATTTCGGATGGCCTCAAAATTCTCTTGTAATTGGAAAAATTTCAAAATTTTCTTGGGGGCTTTCAGCACCAAAACTCCCAGTTGGATAGGTACATTGAGATCACCACAATCTATTCATCGCCTACGTTTTGACAGTTGGATCCTAGAATCTATTGTTGCTGGTAGTAAAACATTGTATAACCCCAGAGCTGCTGCTGATACTAACAACACAAACCCTTAAAGTAACTCTCTTTCAGTTTTCCTCCTTTTAAAGTGTCTGACAAACTTTTCACTTTGAAGTAAAAAGGGCTGTGGACACTTCATACTAAAAACACACCTACACAGGCAAGTCTCACACAAATAAATTCACTAACATTTTGTTGTGTATGCAATTTACTTCTAGGAAAAGAAAATCTTGTCTTAAACTTTCCTTTTATTAAATGTTTGATTTGCAATGCAAGATGTCTGACATTTTGTGCATGCTCCTTTTTCATGGCCATTATTTCATGTATTGCAAGATATTCTCCTAAGAAACTTTACATATTAATTTTTGAAGTAGGCAACACTCTAAACTCCATAGGTATCTGTGGTAGGAAAAGGAGAAAAAAAAAATCATCTCTTTCATTTTTTCTTCTTCTCTCAAACAACTCAAGCACAGTCCACAAGAAACAAAATGCGTTCTGCCATTCTCAAAAAAAAAAACGGCTTGCTTTATACAGTCAAGGACCAACCATAATTTGCATGCAAATGACGAGACAATGAGATTTCACGTTAACTGTCTGAGACTGCCTGGCATAAAACATGGGCGCCGCAATTTTGGTTCTTTTTACCATGGAGCAGCTGGATTTTACATGACACACAAACTCGTTGGCGTTTCCAAGGTAAGCCATTTTCACAATTTCTCCATGCTCCCCTCTGATCTCATGATCACAAACAGGGCAGGGATTTGGCAACCATCGCCGTCGGGTACTCCTCCAAAGGGCAACAACACAAGCTTCATCCTCATGCATGCTCTCATCTTTGGTTTGGGTGTCCACTGGGAGGCTGCTGACATCAGAACCACTGCCCAACAGTGATAAGTAGATCGAATGCTCACTACTCTCAGACTCAGAACTGCTTTCATCACTCACTAACAGTTGAATTTCCGTTCGCAAATCTTTAATGTGACGAGGCATCCCATCAACTTGCACAGATCACCTTCGTAACATGTCCAGTGCCGTATTTTGTTGTACACTTGCCAAGTGGGTTTCTGACCCAAACAACATCTCCTTTTTTCAATCTCCCTCCGATCACTTCTAGTTCAGTCAGTGGGTTGGCTTCAATGCCTTTCACTCGAACATGATAACTGTGCAGTGCATCAGCAGGTGCTGCAGACGGGGAAATGTTATCTTTCGGGGCAATGTTATACCAGTAGATTGCCTCTGATACAGTAGAGCCCTTCAAGGCTGTAATGGTTTTGATAGTTCTGATGCCATTTCCACTCGGTGAGTAAGCACATCGGAACTGCAGATGCTCGTCCCAATTGTCCACAAATTTTTTAAAGTCTTTACTGGTGAATGCAATGTCATTATCGGTCAGTATTTCCATAGGTGGACCTTGTTCCAGAAAGACATTCTCCAACAGTCGAATGATGGTGCTCGTATCTTGTCAGTGCAGCAGCCACCATACTGCAAACCTAGAGGGACCGAAATCAATAAGCATTAGAAAATTTTTGCCATTGTGGTGGGTGATGTCCATAGCCAGTCTGCTCCAGTTGCTCTTCACGCTCAGTTCTCCTTTTCGACCGACAGGTTGTACAGGCTTTCACAATGGATTTAACGCTTTCTCTGGACACTTGCAGATCGACTGATCGGGCAAAATACAGATTTCGTTTCACACCTGGATTTCTGCTTTGGCGATGGATAGTGGCCACTTGGTCCTCATCCAGTCGTCTCCCTACCAGTGCACAACTCTCGAGCACCGGTCCTCCTTTCTTGAGCAGATCCAGCCACCAGCGCGGTACTCTGGTGAGGCAATCTGCATGGTTATGATAGAACTGCACAAGTGTCACATCTATGGTCAATCCATATTCTTCAACCAGCGATCACATATTGCCCAGCCGTTGCCTAACCAGCATCTCACCAGCCACCCTTGTGTTCACCTGTGTCTTCCCGGTCAAGGTGTCAGAAATCCACCAGTGCACGCATGCTGAATCAGTAACCAAGTGCAATATTGTCACCTCCCAATGGAGGGCCAGATTGACTCCTTTAAGGACTGCATTGAGCTTGGCTGAATTAATATGCCTGGCATCATTAGTCGGACGCAGCCAACACACATCTTCGATGACATTTCCGTTTACTTCCAATGCCACTCCTGTCGCCACAGAACTCACATCCACCCAGACTGTGATTTCATCACCACCCATGCACCAGTCTCCTCTTCAAATTTTCGTTAATGAAAATGTTATCAATGTATGCTGATGTGGCACTTTTAATTATAAGGTCTTGCAATGTGATGGCATCTATGACGGATTTCATTATGAGTGGCGCCACATTTAGCCCAAATCTTAGCCATGTGAGACAGAAGTGTTAGTCCTTCAGAATTACCATTCGAAATGGCCACAGCACTTCATCAACGTGAATCTGAAGATATGCGCTTCACAGATCCAGAAGTGACACATTGACTCCTTGCAGCATCCACGAAGTCGTTCAATTTGCAGTAATTGAGTACCGGACGTACCTTCTGCTTCTGCTCCTGTACAACAGCCATCAAGGGAATCAAACTCTGTGGGGGTCCCAGTTTTTCCGGGGGGGGGGGGGAGTACGGAATCAACCAGCCATTCCCAATCCACTGTTCAAGCTCTTTCTTGTATTTTACTCTGATGCTGTTGGGCACTTTGTACTCTGCAACCTTGTTGTGAAGCTGAACTGGTGTGTCTTTTTGGGCCCATTTCCACCTGTCGGTCCACACACTCTCGTCGGAATTGAAGGCGACGTTAAAATCTGGCTAACTGATGCAAAGGGCTGCATGCACCTTCTTTCCTTTACCCAGTTATAAATCTCTGGCTGATGTGATTATCATGCCTCCTAACTCTCAGATTGCGTTGATCCCAAGCAGCAGGTCGTAACTGAGGGGCCTCCGAGTCACCAAAACGTCAACCTTGGCATAGCCTCTTCCATCTGTGAGACTTGACTGTACTGACACCACAACGGGCCCAGAATACTCTGTCAATCGTCTGAATCTTGATTTGTTGACTGCTCCATGTCGCACATCAATCCACGCTGATGACCGATCAGGAATATCCAGTGTCGACAAGCGCTGAGCACCATTTACCCTCAACCATCACGTTGACAACAGGCAATGCTGCATTTACTAACCAACAGGGGGCAAGGGCTGCAACAGTGCCTTGTTCTCAGACTCGTTTCCCAAACAATCCTGTGCTATTTGGCCTAACTTGTTGCAGTGATAGCAGGGTAGTCGTGCTCGTGTTCGTCGGCTACTCCCGCCTCCTGCGTCGCTTTGGCTCTGGCAGTCTTTAGAGAAATGGTTTGGTCCGCCGCACTTGTAGCACTTTGGGTCCTCTCGTGGTGTCTCGGGCACTTTCATGGCTGCTGCAACCTGTTCCGTGTCTTTTAAGATGTTTCAGGCCCTGGCTAGCAATTCGTTGATTCTCAGTGTGTCCAATCTTGAAGATGCTCATAGGAGCCGACTGGTGTCATTGAGAAATCCTGCCAGGAAGGCGCATCCCAGTATGCAGTCTCTTACTCTACCAAACAGCACCACCAGCCTTCACCAGGTAGACATCCACTGGCTCACCCGGCTCAAGCTGTTGTCAAACAAACTGTTTCCAAGCGATGAAGAGGTCTATTCCAAAGGCCATATACAGAGCACTTTTGATCTCTAGGTCCGCATCAACTTGAGTTACTGATATAGGGTGTAAGCTCCCTTCATGGGATGACCAATGCAGGTTTTTTATATTTTGAACACCCTGCAAACACATTTGGCCTTCTCAAATCATCTGACAACAGTCAGGCCCGTGGGGGAGCTGTCAAATTCTGGGATCAATTTTAGATCGAACTTATCCATTGCTGAAATAGCTTGTAAGGGAAAAAAAAACAGTCAAGAGTTGTCTTGTTCATTTCTTCTTCTCTCAAACAACCCAAGCACGGTCCGCAAGAAACAAAACGCGCTCTGCCGTTCTCAAAAAAAAATGGCTTGCTTTATACAAGGATCGACCACAATTTGCATGTGAATGATGAGACAACAAGATTTCGCGTTAACTGACCACCTGGCATAAAACATGGATGCTGCCATTTTCTGTTCTTTTTACCATGGAGCAGCTTGATTTTACATGACACACAGACTCGTTGGCATTTCCAAGGTAAGCCGTTTTCACAATTTTCCCCACAGTATCACAAATTTTGTAAGCGTACAAATATACCAACAACTGTGACTATATTTCTGAGATGAGGTATTGTAACTATTTACACTACTTATATTGTTCAGACTATTGTCCTCATCTTTATTGCCATGTTTACAATGTCCCAACCATTGCTATAAATAATATTATAAATGATAGGGTGCTGAAAAGCTATTGGTCTGACCCAGTAAAGAAAAGTGTTGGTTAAGTGATCCAAAATGTTACTTGACCTAAAAAGTTGTGAGTTCAGTATCTGGCCACATCAGAATAAGCAAAAGCTTGAAGAGTTGAGTTATTGAAGAGAATTAACTTAAACTTAGATAAAAAAAAAAAAAAGGTATGACATGTGGAATTAGAACAATACCTCTGTGGACTAGTATATTGATTTTCATCATTTGTTTATACTTCTGAGATGAGGTAGTATTAACATTGTTCAGACTGTTGTCCTCATCTTTACTGCCATATGTTTCAGCTGTTGCACACTCTAACCTTCTTCAAGTACTTGGAATTTCAAATTGAGATATATTGTCCTTAATAGAAAAAAATATTCAAATCCAAGCAGCTTTTTCTTGTTCTGAAATACAAACTACAAAGCAACAACTGTTGTTTGAACAAAGATAAATAGAGTTATTTATATTTTTAATATTTAGATGAAACATTTTTTTATTCTTATTACTAACTTTGCACTGTCTTATTGTTGTGGAAAAAAAAAAAAGATAGTAACTATTAATTTTTTTTACCTATTTCTTTCATCTTTAATGTTCTCTTTCAAAGGTATCAGCACGAAAAAATTCAAATATATGATTTAAAACACTACTATAATAAGGATTGCTGTGTATTAATATATAAGAAAAATTAAGGCAGACATGCTATTTCATGGTAAATCAGAAGTACAGGCCTATTTCAGGCGAACCATCATCAGCTTCCATCTTTATTGTACAAAGGATTTTACACGGATCTTCGTACTTCTGATTTACCATGAAACAGCGTGTCTGCCTTAATTTTTCTTATATTTGCTCTATATGTATTTTTATATATATATATATTTAGAGCTCTCTTAGAGAGTTATCCTACCACTGTATGTACAGGATACTCCTTTGGATTCTGCTATACCCACACTGCATGCTGATATATATCTCCCTCCTGTCACGTTGAGAGAGAGAGAGAGAGAGAATTGTGAGGCAGCATTGGCTCAGTCCATTAGAGAGACAATAGCAATGTATTCAGCAGCTCAGTTCATTCTCTTTACTACTAGTTGTGAAAGCTCTTGCCGCGTGTTTGCTCTTTAACAGTGCCTTATTATTTTATTGTTTTTGCAATAATTATCTCATCAAGTAGTAGAGAAAGAAAAAAAAATATATATATATATATATATAATTCCAAGTGAAGAGGACTCAAGGTGTTTTTTATATTTTGAGTGCTCTGGCATTTATTTTATTATAAACAGTGCTCAATATAATGAGTATTATAGAGCTTGATATAATATAATATAATATAATATAATTATATGGTTATGTCAATTTTACATTGCAACATGGAAATTTCTATGTTTCGAGATTAATTCTCATCATCAGGCAATGTTTGTATTGTTGTGCAGATGATTTACATTTAAATGACAAATACTTTCGGTTTACTGTGAATGTATGTGGGTGTTTGTGTGTGTGTGTGTGTGTGTGTGTCGCTAATCAGAATGGAGATTCACTTTGCGGTTTGACCCCGGAGAATTTCTGTGCTAACCAACTTTTTTTCCTCCTCTTTTTTTCTTCTTTCTTTGACCCTATTCTTCCCTTGTCTATTTTCCCTCGCATTCATCTGATCTTATCATTTTCCCTTCAGTTTTATTACATTTTATGTGATATTCTTTTTTAGTAGTAGTATCAATCTTCTTTCTCATCTTCTTAAGCCTATTTGTTAAATAAAAGATTTTTTCCCAAAAACCCCGAACTGCTATTTTTTCGCTCCCTCTATCAATTTACTGTAAAGGAAAACTAACTTATTCTATTTTTGACTTTATTTTTATTTTTACCTAATTTGTCAGTTAGCATGTTATTTAATTTAGGTTTTATCCATTTTCTAATGTGAATAATTTACAATGTCTACATATGACATTAATTTTGTTACATTTATTTAATAAATTTTTATTTTTGAGGGATCTAATAATAAATAGTTTTTCATATAAGCATAATGAACATGGTTCATTTAAGGACTTATATATATATATATATGAAATTTCCCTCTTCTCACACTCAGAGTTTTGGACTATTTTTTTACCTTATGTTCTAATGTAAGATACTCAATAGTAGGTACATCAATACATATGTTGCTGTCATTTTAGACAGCGTATCAGGATAAATATTTTGCCATCATTTTTTACACCACAGGCCCACTCATATTTTATATTGATATTATACATTCAATGAAAGTTTTAACCATGACACCATGATAAAAGCCACCAACTGAAGACTTTAATTTTTTTGTCTAGTTTTTTTTATTCTTACTTTTTATTACATTATTCATTTTATTTTATACAACTATTACTTATGTAATATGGATCAGGAATAATAAGAAACTGCCACTGAGAATTGAAATGACATCCTTTACCTTGGGAGTATCTTGCATAAAGAATGCCTCACTGATTTAATATTGTTAATATTTTACTTATGTATGACATACAGTTCAAAGGCTCAGAAAATTTTAAGAAACTGATCAATCTGTTTGTCAAGTTACCAAGTGTCCCCTATGTCTTACTGGATATGTCAAACATTTCTTGAAATCCCTTTAACCGGGAAAGAAATGAACTCATTTTCTGCCAACTTTTACTTCCTTTAAAAAAAAAAAAAACATTCACAAATTAAAATCCTCAACCTTTTTAGTGGCATCTTTTATATTAAATAAACATTGACATATTAAACAAAATTAAGCAATCATTTTTGCTCAGTAACCATAAAGAAATTTTTCTGTTGTTTTCATACTTTATATTTTAAAATTGTCTGTTGAGTCCTAAAAATGAATAAATTAAATGTTCAGAAAATTATATTCAAGAAACTTAAAATAATAATAATAAAACAGACAATTTTAAAGAACAATTACTAGCCACACAAAAAACACCTTGTATATGAACAAAGTAAACAGAAAATTTAACTATTTCCAAGTACAGCAGGTGAAAAGCAACATTAAAAAGATTTTTAAGAAATTCAGAACAAATTAAAAATCAGCTGAGAAAGCAAAAACTTACAAGAGACTTGAGGCAACAACAGTTTTTAAACCCATTCTTCTTTACATCAAATCAAGCACTGGAGAAAGTATCATTTTAAAAATAAATGTTTTTGTTAATGTGCTCATTAATTTTTATATTTCTTGAAAGGATACTTGTACAAAGTATTTTTTTAAACATTCAAATACAGGAAGCTTTTCTTCTTCTGGAATTCCATACATACTCTAGTGAGTTACAACTATTGTCTGTTTTGACATTATAGTTAACAACAATAAACAAATTTTTTTTAAATATTAAAATTAAACATTTAATATTATTATTATTATTATTATATTACTTGCTGTATTCTATATTATTGTGATAAAAAACAAGCTGGAGTCAATCATTTTTCACTCATTTCTTTCGCCTAGTTGCTGTTCATTAAGATGAATGAAATACTTGTCAGAAAATGATTTATAATGCTTCAATAGTAATAATGAAAATATTTAATATAAAGATTAAAATCAATTTTACTGTCAAGAAAAACAAAGATAGTGCATTAAATCAAAAAAGTGGCAGAAAAGCAATAGATTTATGTTTTGCTTAATCATTTCATCTTCCAAGAGCAAAGTGATTAATACAAAGTCTAGGCCAGACAGGCTCTTGAAGTATGGGATGTAAGTTCAAATTTGATCAGAAGGTATTTCTTTATTTCTGATTTTTGGACTAGTTGCTTTACTCAGTGTGAGGAAACAAAAAGCAATATGTTAAAATAAAATGTGTAGTGCAATAAATTAAAAAAAAAAAATGAGGAGACAAAAAAAAAAAGAGAAGCAAGAAAAAGAAAGAAAAAAGAAAGATCTCCTTAGATATCAAAATACATTTACATATATATCATTTTTTCAAACACTGAAAATTTGCTATTGCTTTTGAAAATATTACTCTTTTTTTTTTCTTTTTTTTTTTTAAAAAAAAACAAAAAAAGATAGTCCAAGGAGCGTAAAAAGTCTCTTTTACATTTTTGAAACATATTTTGGTGATTTTTTAATGTATGTATGACAAATTAAAAAGTTACATTCTTTTGTCTGTACAAAGTTTGGATCAGTGTCAAATGGTTAATTCTTGTTTGTACATTATCCAGTCTGTCATGTTGAAAATTAACAAAAGCAATCCTGAAAAACTGGTATTCTTCTAAAAACTATATATATATATATATATATATATATATATAAATAAAAAGTGGGGTTAACCGCATTTTAAGATGATTATACTGTACAAAATTTTATAGTCAAAGTGAAGATATTTACCTGATCACTTTGATCAAAACCATCAATGAATAAGTTTATTTTACAAGACAAGAATTAATAAATTTATATTTATCCCTCACCTATACTTATTTTACAAATACTGAACTGACCACTAAAAACAAGAGGGTCGTTGGCCTCGTTTGAAATAAGAATTTTACTTTACCAAGGTAGGTTTAATAAGCTTCACCAGTCAGGCATGGGTATTACACACATTTTCTATTTTCTGAATAAACAAATGTACTTTTTAAAAAAAAAAAACAAAAAAAAATAGTTTAATCTATTCCTTAATAACTGTTGGGGATATTTTCATGACATCACTAAAATCCTGTCTAGAAACAAATGATGTCTACAATTGATTCATCTAAAGTTAATCTTTTCATAGATTTTGTTGTTCATAAACATTTTTATAAGTTCATGAAGAAAAAAAATTCTTTTTATATTTAAAATGATAAATATTGCATTGTAGTTGGTTCACATTTTTATAATCTTGTAAATATAAAACTATTCTTTTAAACAAACAATCTAATAGATAAATAGCATTTAATATTTTTGTTGTCAATTCTCAATAACAAATAAATATAAATCCCTTCTCATATGTTTGTGTTTTATTAAAATTCTAATTGTCTGCCACAGAACTTGACTACTAACAGTGTCCTTTTGACACACCATTTTTCTGTGGTTATGAAGAGTAAACTTTGCCCAGTCTTTTCTATATAGAAATATACAGGGTGTCCATAAAGTTTGTGTGCACTTTAAAAAATTTATAACTTTATTTGTATTTGCGACAGAAATAATTTATAAAAAAGATTAGAAAAAAGTAAATCTATATTTTTAAGGTTTTATTGAAACTAAGTTTCCACATGTCCTCCATCATTAGCAATACAAAGGGTAATTCAATTTTGCAGATCACAGAAAACATTTGCCAATTGATTTACAGTAATGCCTGAAATCACATTAGTTATATTAGTTATACTTAAAACTAGGTACATTAAACTTTATAACATTTTTACAGATTATTTCTATCACAAATAAAGTTATAAATTTTTTAAAGTGCACACAAACTTTATGAACACCCTGTATAGAGACATTGGTTACTACAAGTTTACAGTAAGAAACATTACACATATCCTTTGTACTTGAAAAAAAAAAAATATTATAAATGATAGAGTACTGAAAAGTTCTTGGCCTGACCCACTTATAGATCTGATCAAATGTGCAGATATCAGATTTTTTTTTCTTTGAAGGGCTTTTGAGTTAGAAATGTTCAGTATCTCCCATTAGTTGTCCTGTTTTAGATAAAATTTTCTTAAAAATAAATAACTTTTTACATTATTTATAATTTTAGACAATAAATTATTATAATAAGTAATTCTTTCTAAAAGATTTTTATTGAATTCATAATAAAATCAACCATGACAGATTAGTGAAACTTGAACTTAATACATAATATATATAACATAACATATTACAAGCATTTGAAATCATTCCAGAAAAGATGTTTTTAACATTGTTACAAATCAAAAACTAAGCAAAAAAAAATGTAGGGATTGTCAACTCAAAGAGGATAAATTCATAAAAGAAAAAACATCTGAACAATAAACAATATTTAAAGAACCCCAAAATTTTAAAAAGCAATGAAAAGTTCTCAGTCTGACCAAGAAGTATTCTTTCAAAAAAAAAAATAAATAAATAAATAAATAAAAAAATAACTGATGCTTGGCTAGATTTTATGAAACTAGTCAGACAAAGGAAATTTCAGCACACATTCATATCAGGTATTTCACAATCTCCCAGAAGAGTTTCAATTATAAAAATCATTCTCAAAGTCCATGGTCATATTCTTCCCATTCTAATTCCAGGTATGCTGTTTTTATACTATATCAACTTTCTGAAATAAATTCAATCATTCACAATATTTTTGTCTCTAGAAATGTATTACATGAACCTTGTAAAATATGAACCAGTGATAGCCAAAGATTTGAGTAAACAAAAATATGAAACATAAACATGGAGGTTATCTACCTTTGTCCCAGCACATGAGAAAGGATTTGAGAAGTCTTCAAAATAAATGACAGTGAATATTACTTTTGCAAAATTTCTGAGCTCTGAATAAAAAGTAAATGGCAAATTGTATATTAATCACTAATGTTAACAAGTCTCACATGAAAATTAGAGTGTGGTATTATATTTAAATCTTTTTTTATTCAATATGTATAGAACATTATTCAAAAGATAATTTTGAATATTCTTTGATGATGCATTGTGATTACTATTAATTTTTTTTTACTAGTTTTTCTTTTATCTTATAGTTTCTTTTTTATCCCAACTCTCAGATACTTTTTACATGACTTAAGCAGTCTAGAAAGGAAGGCTTCGAATTTTAGGTTTTCATTTCTCTCCACGTGTGTAGCAACATAACCCAGTTTTGTGGGGTTTTTTTTTTTTTTGGTGGAATTAGACAATAGGCAGTGACCAGAAATAATTTTTTTCATCTTATTATAGTTGCTTTTTATATAGACTCTCAGGTCATTTTTACATTCTATTACTGTTAATTAAGCAGCCTGGATGAGAAAGAAAGAGTAAGAATTATGACAATTATCATTAATTCATTCTTTCTAAACTAATAAAAATCAACTATTTTTCTCCTCTTTCCATGCAAACACATGACATTCTATCAGACAGGAGTCAACAAGTGCATCAACACAAATTTCGGCACCTTTTTCTTTTTCAAGCCATAATAGTAACATTTATTTCTTATCACTCAACAAAAATTTGAGGTAAGAAAACCCTCCAGACATGTCTTGCATTTTTTAATTAAATATCTGGACACTTATTATACACATCTATAAAACAAAAAATTACAAGACTATATATATATATATTATTTATTCTTTATCTTATTCTGTTTAATTCCGATCCATCTTTAATCTACATTTGACTCCAAATTCACCATCTTATTCAGTATTACTGCCTCTCATGTCTCCCTCAGCACATAACAACCAGATAATAAAAATTTGTTTTGTTGTTTCCACACCTTGTTATTTCTCATTTCTACAAGTATTTTTGTATATATAAATGTTAGAGGGTTTATGATTATTTACTCAGATTTATAACTCACCTACAATGACATTTTCATATTATACATACTTGCAGCATATCAAGAACTTAGTAAAATTCTATATATGGGCTTTTTATTCCATACTTCGAATCTGGCAATATAATTTCATCACCAACAATATGTCTTTGACCATGCTGGTATAGTGGGTTATCCATTCTTTTCCAGATTATAGTGGAGAGTCCGTTCTAGTGAAGGGTAGTTGTATATTGTTGCTGATTAACGGAATTTGGCCTCGTTGTAGATAGCCCACTATAAGTCATAAAGATTATAAATCAAGAAAAGCACATTGAGTTGAAAAATGAACATTTTATATATGCACGTATCAATAAAGGTTTTTACAATTAAAGTAATACTTGGAGTATAGGTCCAACAGATGTTAAAATATTCATGGCAATAAAATGCTGAAAAGAGAATTAATACTTAGGAATGTGGGAGCATTGTAAGTAAGGAATGTCTTGGATGTATTTGCTCCTGAGGTCAGTAAGTAGTTTTGAGACAGCGAAAGATAAGAAGAGAGGAAAGGGAGGCTAGGACAGTAAGCCACTTGACTTAGGTCAAGGGGATACTGATTACACTCCTCTCTCTCAAGTCAATCCGTGTGTGTCGGCCTGTGTCAGTCTGTCTGTCTAACAATGCTTTCTGTATCGGCTTTTTATTTCGACTTTGTGGATCGCAGCACATCATTTGGGAATTCATATACGTATTTGATTCTGGTTTCCCATTGGACAATAAATAAAATTTGTGTAGGCTGGCGAACTGGAAATTTAACATTTAATTAGTTTTTATTTTTCAACCGGAACATCTGCACGAACCCGGATATGCAACGACGACTTTTGGTCATTTGCTTTTTGGTCGTGAGAGCGCAAACATCCAGTGCCTCGCTTTTTCTTGGTCGGTATCACCACACTGGTTCCACACAATGTCTATGTTTATCAAGGCCCAATTCTAATTGTAGAGGCAGTGATGTAAGCAAATGTTCTCAGCACTTGGGAGTAAATATAATTTTGACAGCTCAACCAGAGTTACTACAGAAATATTTTACTATATTACTTACTACTCTCTGAATAACAATCACAAAAGATCAATGACACTTTATTTTAGGCCTGGGTAAAGTTCCAATATGGTAATTATGAAACTAACATTAATTCATTTAGACCTAGATACTAAGCAAATTGTTTTGTCATTTTTATAATTGGTCTACACCATCTGCTTCTTTTCTCGCACTTCCTGCCTGTGGAATTCCCTTCCATTTACTTGCTTTCCTGACAGCTATAATCTCCAAGAATTTAAATGTGAAGTCAATAGTCATCTATCTCACTAACCTGCATCCTCTCTCTCATGCTCCTTTCTCTGTCTACTCCACTCTCATCAGTATTCTCATCCTTCTCTTAACCCACTTCCTGACACCCCCTATAACCTGTCACTCTTTCTCATAACTGTCCTCCTATGTAACCCCCTGCAAAACAGTGACAGTAAAATGCCTTGCTTGGGGTGATATGATTATAAAAAAAATTTCATGTCAACCAGTAATGATATTTTCCTATATAACAATGAGAGTAATTCAATGGTACATCTCTCGTTTAGAATCCTGGAACTCACTTAGAAAACTATTTGTGGTAATGTTCATGCTTTATGAAATGGACAGAAGAAAAAAAAAAATTATTTTACACAACAAGGTTAAGGTTTTTTATTTAATTTTTCTTCAATATTTGTGTATTTTTTAGACAAGGTATTTGTATTGTTTAAACTATTGTCCTTATCTTTATTGTTATATTACAACATTTCGGCTACCGTACACTCCATCCGTCTTCGGGTGACTGGAATTTTAAACTGAAGCTTTTATTTTGATCAGTGGGGTAGATTGTTCTTATTCCAGGAGTCATGCCACTTCTAGATGTCTTAGTTGAGTTAAATGGAGTTTAAACTAAGTTTTTGTTCACTACTGCTGTTGCCAGGCATTGAACTCATAATCTTTTTGGTCAAGCCAACTAACTTTTATCCACTGGGTCATGTGACCTCAAGAAAGTGGCATGACTCATAGAGCAAGAACAATTTACCCCAGTGATCGAAATAAAGGGTTCGGTTCAAAATTCCAGTCACTTGAAAAGAGCTGGAGTGTACAGAGGCCAAAACATCCTGTATATGACAATAAAGATGAGGACAACAGTCTGAACAATTTAAATTAATTTTTTTTTTTTTTTGTATTCTTCTATTTTTTCTTTTCTGGACATAAAGCAATAGTAATCACTACTGGGCACAACTTTTCATCTAGTAAGAAAATTTCATTAAGCTATAGATTAAATTTTATCACCAGATGAAAATTTACGCTCCTTCACGTCCATGCCCAGTAGCAACTACTACCTCTTTGCTATGCCTCTAGGGGAGGAGCATGCTATGTGCATGAGGGAACATCACAAGATACCTCATATATAGAGAGTTGGCATATGGCAAAAGACACCAAGGCTGGTGGAGGGGGAAGGGCTTATAAAATAAATTTAAACAAAAATTTCAAACATTTTTTTTTATGTGCCATATCTCTTCAGGAGGTTGTCAGTCATGGCTCTCCACAATTTCCTGTCCTTTGTAGCTCTTAATAATTTGGTTGGGTTGTCTTAATTTTGCTATTTCTCCCAAACTCTGCTTCACCATTCTTTCAAGCACTTAATGGAGGTTATGCATTTGTTTTTCTCTTTCCTTCAGTCTGTCTTGTGAGTTTCAAATTTTCCAAGTATTCTTTCCTCATTATTAGCCCTAGAAATTTCAACTATATCTTTCTGATGTTAAGTACAAGAGCCCTTGTTTCCATTATCTCTAGAACTTTGTCTTTGCTGTTTGGTTCATGCTATTCTCATAGGATCTGTAGAACCAGATTTCTGTTTCTTCAAGTCTTCTTCATCTTTGAGGAGATTGTCCGTCATTCACTGCCATGGAGGAAGATTGATATTACATAACAGGTCAATACTCTTTTTTTGTTCTAACAAAATGTTTCGATGTATAAAAAGAGAATTTTCAAATAGTTTCTACTGGTTTGAAATAGATTAAAAAGATAACTCAAAAAAATGTTGGCTCATCAACAAAAATTGAGGTCAAACCTTTGCCTTTGTCCAAAGAAGGAAGCAAAATAGCTGAAATGTCCTTGTTTCTATTTTCTGTAGAACTTCATCATTGCTTACATGTTTGGTATTCTAAGCATCCTTATGTAGAACCAGATACTGAAAATTACTCATGCTAGCAAGATACAGACAATCAAGTCTTTGCAAATTTGAAGGAAGCCTGGTATCAATGACTTCAAATTAGAGCCCAGAAACTTACTCAGAATTCAGTCCCAGACATTGCACAGTCAGATTGTGGAGTCATCTGAGATTTCATAGATGAACACATCATGAAAATCTTCAAAACTGTTGAACACACCTATATATTAAAGAATATCTATCTCCATTCTAAAAAAAATATACAAAGCAAATTAATCAGTCATAGGTAAAACAGGCCAGAGGTTGGAATGATTAATCATTATATACCAGTCAATATTCAGAAAGGCAATTTGGACATTTCACACAGATGCATTAATTCCTCTGAGTCAGCAATAAGTGAGCATTTATGAAACAAATATTTTTCCAGGCCCTACAGCCAAGACATGCTCTCAGTACAGAGGAAGGCTCACTGAAATTTTCAACTTAAGGTTTTAGAGTCAATTTAGATCATTTCTTCCAGCTATTGGCTGTTAGGTTTAAGCATAATTGAGGCCCTCAGTACAAGAAGGTATTTTCTGCAATGTATGTAAAAATTAAGCATAACACTATATTTCTCAAACCTTCTTCCATCTGGAAAGCAACTCGACTGTATCATCAGGTATTCGCTACAAGGTCTAAATTCCTATGGTTCACAATGATGTCGAATACACTCCTGCTTGACTGTGCAGGCTCATGCTGAGTGTTGGTGAAGAAGGTACCTTCCACCATGAATGTGAAAATCAGTTAAGTATAACACTGTATTTCTCAAATCTTCCTCTATCTAGAAAGCAACTCAACTGTATCATCAGGTACTTGCAATAAGGTCTGAATTCCTATGGTTCACAATGATGTCGATTACGCTCCTGCCCGACTGTGCAGGCTCATGCAGAGTGTTAGTGTAGAAGGTGCCTTTGCCACATTCCTGTAGTGTTTATGTTTTTTTATACTATTAATATTTTTGGCTACTCATTATGGTTGTTATCTAACTAGTAACAGTGTGTAATGATTACCTTTATGATGACATAATTATTCATTTTTTCCCTTCAAAAATCTTTTTTTTCATGAAAATTCATTAGTGTGTTTATGTGCAAGCTTATGTTTGCCATTAGACATATTTCAAACCTTTTATCTGGTTTGGGGGAGTACAATGTCACTATTTTGTTGAGCAAAATTCACTAAATTTAAAATGAATCTTTCAAGCAGAAAATGATTGATTATAACTCAAATATATCTTTTTTTAAAAAAATAACCTGGTCTGATAAATACAATTTTCAAGTTAGAATTGTAAGCTAATGAACTCATGAAAATTTATTTAATGAAAAATTATGTCAAAATCAGATAATTTTGGCTGTAAACCACTGACCCTGTAGACTTGCTACTACATATTTACGCTACATGTATTAATTTTTTTTGCTTCAAAATGTCACACAGCTTTACCATTGTAAGTGTTTATATGTTAAAGTAGATGTTTTAACTTCCTTTAAAAAATTGAGTAGTTTATCATCTCAAATAGCTCAAAAGTTATGGCCTTTTGAAAGTCAATAAAATTTAAATACAATTATCTTGTTTTTTATTTTTCAGCAGAAAGTACCATCTAATTCCAAACGCCACAATTACACTTAAATATATTTGTCTGCAGACTCAAGCTCAATCAAACTGAATTGGTTAAAAAAAGAAAGATTATAAACAAGTTATGACATACTCAATAGATATTATATATATATATATATATATATATATATATATATATATATATATAGACATCCTATAACAAAAAATCTCTAATCCATATTTATATCTATCAGAATTGCAAAATGTATCACAAATAGAGAGACCTCTACAACATATCAATTGTATTGTTATATGCAATTCAATGCAGAAACAAACAATATGGTTTAATATCGTAATTCTCTTGTACATAGCCACAAGATATTTTTACTGTTGAAAATACATAAATGCAATGGTTGATATCAGTCTAATATATACAGTATAAAAGCAAAATAAAATCTTACTAAGAACTGATTTTGTGACAAATCAGATTCTTGGTATACAAAGCAAATCAACTGAACTAATTATCACAGATTTTACAAGTACACAACTTCAATCACTATTTCAATTTAAATATCTATTATGAACATACTGCATTTTCAAAAAATATTAAACTGACCACACAGAGAATGATATTTTTTGTTTCAGTTCAAGGACATGATTTTGTTTCTTTTAGAAATATAGTTTAAATGATTCAATACCAGAGATAGAATTTTTTTTTCTATTCTCTACTACTGAGCATTATTTACAATAGTGATTTGAACCATGAGTGTATAAATTTTGTTTGTAAATTAAGACTGTACTTCAGTAAAGAATAGATTGATGGGCTACACTCAAAGGTAGCATGAGTTTCCTGAAATGAGAAGGTGGTAAGGCTTGTAATTGTCAACATTAACAAACAGAATTTAATTTCAGCTGCTGATAGTTTTGCTTACATACATGCACCAGGATTTGTTAGATGTTTTGATTTTTGCAAAAATACATTCACTAAATTTAAAATGAATCTTTCAAGCAGAAAATGATTGATTATAACTCAAATATATCTTTTTTTTAAAATAACCTGGTCTGATAAATACAATTTTCAAGATAGAATTGTAAGCTAATGAACTCATGAAAATGTATTTAATGAAAAATTATGTCAAAATCAGATAATTTTGGCTGTAAACCACTGACCCTGTAAACTTGCTAATACATATTCTCGGACATTTTGGGTAAATTTCATCACAAAACTGCCTCTATAACAAAACAAATCAGCAGTGAAAAGCAACAAATGGCTAGTATAAAGTTGCTTATATGAACAGCCTTATTTTAATTATATATTAGGTTATGTCACTCTTTTTGGTATACCAGTTCTACAGCGAGTACAAAATGTCTTGTATAAACAGATTTGTTCTGCTTATTTTGTTTAAGTATTTACAATGATCAGATACTAGAACATTGTACAAGTAAACTAGTGTAACAGGTTCAATAGGCTAAAATGACATTAGTAAACCACAAATAAAAACAGATTTACTTCCGAACAGTTACAAAGTCTAAATAACAAACTATCCACCAATTTAACTATCACAAACTTTTAAACAATCCAAACAAAATATTTCCTGGTATTGTGTTTTCAAATTATCTAATAATCCGTAAGATAAAATATCTTTTTTATCCATTATAAAACAAACGCTAATATTTCTTTGAATGTAAGAAAAAACATTCAGTACTTATTGAAAATCAATATGGTGTTTTATAATATTTGAAATGCTCATTGGGAACTTTGGCAAGAATGATTGCATTAAACAGAAAATTTTTTTTATATTTATCACTCTCGTCTCATATTAAGAGCTGGCAGAGGTTCTGTAAGATCTGATACATACTGAATTGTATAATTTGACATTATTTGCTAGTATTTATATATATATTGCATAAATTAACTACTTCAAACTTAGTATAAATATAATGAACAGAAAAACAGCAGTCAATTGCTGAAACCTCCTGACAATTAGAAGGGACAATTACAAAAAGGTTTATCTACAAAACTCTTGAGTTAAGGTGCTGAATATAACATCAATCAGCTAAGTGACAAATTTTATTATATATATATATATATATATATATATACACACACACACACACACACACACACACACACACACACAGAGGGTGTATCAAAAATACTTTTCCAAACTTTGAGGGTGGGTTCCTCACACCAAAAAGAAGAACAAAAGCCCATATGAACATATGTCTGCAAATTAAATTAAATTATTAGATAATTTATGATAATAAGTATTTTTGGATTGTATATTTGACAGTGTCTACTGTCAAATATACAATCCGAAAATACTTATTATAGTTTATGGTGCCATGGATCCTGTCTCAGCAATGCCACAATAAACAGCAGCAAATATCGGATGACTCGGCTGCCTTCAGTCTGGAAACACAATCTGAAACAGCCATGCAGCCTCATGTCCATTACCATTTGCACAGCTGTATATAAAAAAAAATCATATCTGCCTGCTGCTCACAATATGAATATCCTGCCATTGTTAAATGAAACACTTCTCAGTTAACTCACTATTACACACATTAAATGTTGAAGAAAGACTAGCCACAAATGTACATGAATGACAAATGGAACTGTTGCATACCTACCTATATACAGGAATGAAATGTTCCTATCCTCTTAAATATATGGACACTATTGGAGTAGAGGAGAGTGATTATACTGACTAGCAGTTCACTACTTCAGGTAGCGTGCAAGTCTTCTTCTTGTGATATACTATTATTCCCAATCTCCATTTTGGTAATTATTCATGCAATAACATTTTAGGATTACAACAGTAATCTAGTCTACATGGCAACACAGTGCCACCTACATTAAACTTTCTTTAAGCTTAACTCAAAAACAAAGGAATTGCAGATAAATTTTTATATGGACTTTTGTCATTGTTTTGCTGTGAGATACTTGCCATCAATATTTGTAAAACTATTTTTGATACAATATATATTCTGCTTCATTTGTGAGTATTTTTTACAGAAAGAGCAATCATTATACCCAGGCTTCTATAAGAAAATAAATATAAAGCTACAACTTGAGAATGGTAGTCATTGATTCAAAAGGAAACTATAGTAACATATAATAATGATTACTAAACATTAATCAATTTGAAGTAAAATCTGTTTTGAAAAATGAGCACAGAATAGTCTATATATTGGTTTGGCAACAAAATTTCCACACAACTTTTATTAAAGATGATATACCAAATTGTGCAGGAACTTTGTTTCTAACCTAATAGCTTAAACCCAATTTAATATCCAAAAATATAAAAAGTTACCAGTAATTTTGAGAGTTAACTTTTTCCATTTTTTTTTTCCATAATATCATGCTGAGGAACTAGTTACTTTTTGGGAGAGGGGACAACTTTCTCTTTATATCCAAAGATTATCACACTACTTTCTCTTCTTATACTGAAACAAACACAACAGGTATGCAATTTTCGATATCGTTTCTCAATCTATTCAATTAGGTAAAAGGATTTTAAAAAATTGTAACCTTGCCACCACAATGTTATTAAAATGAGCCCTGAGTAGCATTTATTGCTAACCAGAATTATAGTGAAGTTCATTAAGAAAGCAAAATTAATGCATCAAGCCAAGTTGAAATTTCAGATACTGAAAAAACAAGGTAAACAGTATAAATAGTAAATAACTGTCAAAATAAACAGATTGAATTAAAGTTTAAAATCATATAGACAAATTTTAACAAGACAGAAAATATAAAGAAGCAAAGGAAGAAATGGTAAGTAGTATTTCAAAGAATTCTTCTAATGCATATATTATCAAGTCAATAAAAATAAATAAAAACAATCCAGTATTTAAATGATTATGGCTACTTTGCCAAGTTCTTTGAAATTCAGCTGGACACTGTCAATAGAACATTAAAATAGAATAATCAAGCCAAGTTCAAATCCCGGCGGAGACATTCACTTTGCACTAACCCCCCTGAAAGGTATGGATCCAACTCTTTTGTTCTCAGCCACAGGATAGATCAGTGGTTCCCAAACATTTTTTTCTCTGGGTGGCATTTTCAGAATTCGAATTTGCTCATGCCTAACCAAATTTTATGTGATAAAAAAAAGGGAAGGAGGAGAGAAAGAGAGTTAAAGGGAGATAACCGCAGATTCGAAGTCAACATTATCATTGATAACTCTCCTCCAATTTGCAGACCCTAGTTACTATTTTTTAATACAAGATATATTGCAAAAATATCAATAATAAAATCAGTCAGTAATTATTTATAAGTATTTATACTGGTATTCATGCATACAATTATAAGCAACCCATAATATTTTAAATTTTGTAATGAATTTCTTGAAACTGTTTTTCAATCTATGTCTTTCAATAATCCTGCCTCATCTGCTATCATCTTCCACCACACGAGGCATAACACACTGCTTGGGAACCACTAAGTTAGTGGGGCAGACTGGGTTCTCTAGACATAGGTAGCAACCATTCAAAGATAAAAAAACAACTGAATTCAAAATTATGGCAAAAGTAACAGGAAATTACTGCACTATCTCTGCTAAGAGCAGACATAACAAAGCAATTTAGATATTAAAGAAGCTGAGGAGAGCTGTGATCACCTCTGTGGCACTTGAGGAGGAGGATAAGTTCTTTATTACTAAATATAATATGCATATTTATACATTTGGTATAATAGCTGTTTATTTTTTTTTTGCGATATTATAAATTCATTTCACCATCATTGACATTTTTTGTGCAATTATATATACCTAATCAAAGTTATATATGTGTTTTTACATAGTTAAGTCTTTGGATTTTTCTATTACTATTTACTGATAATCTATAATAATTATTTCCTATGTTTTACCATTTTAAATTATGTATCAATTTACTAGAATCTAATATTCAAAACAAAAGAAACGAACAGGATGTTTTTATAAATTTTTTTTGCAGTTGTAAAAAAGAGCTACCATAATTTTTACACTTTTTTTTTTTTTTTTTTTAGGTGTTTGCATTCATGTATTTTCTATGAATTAATCAAAGGTCATTTGATTTATTTGATTGATTGCTGCAAGAGTTTAACATCAAAATACTCATCAGGCTCAGTTATTATGGTTTTAATGAAAATCTTACGTGGTCAGGATTTTAAATTTGTAAGTTATGATTGGCATTTCAAGCAAGATAAATATGAGGTCTGTTAATAATTTTAATAGATTTAGAAAACCTCTGGGCCTGATGAGCATTTTGATGTGAAATTAGATTTGGTTAATGAGATAGGTTAATTGAAATTTTGCTGATTTATTGAATATTATAGCTCTAGTTATCTACTGAGCACTTTTTAGCAAAATCTTGAAAAATACATTAAATTCTCACCTTTTTTTTTTAAGTTGTATATAAGTTTTTTTTTTAAATGACTGATGAGGTACTGTAATTAAATTTCTTTTCATTTAATTTTTCTTGTGTTCTTTTATTTTTCTTCTTTTCTGGAAAAATTGTTCAAATGTTTTGTATGTTAGAACACTTTTGGCTATTCTTTTAGCCATTATCACGGATGATTTTATCTTCCATGAATACAACCACAATGTGCTGACTGTATTTGGAAAATAAAAATATTCCTATAACTCTAGATACATTTAAAAAAAAATAGTTAAAATAGTCAATATCATTCAGACATACAAAGCATTCAAACAATTTTTACATATTTTATGTCCAGAAAAGAAAGCAAATTATGAGAACACAAGAAAAATAAGATAAAAAAACTTAACCATAGTACCTTGTCAGTTGTTTTTAAACAAAATTTTTGTAAAAGAGGGATTGCTACCCAGATGCATAATATATATATATAAAATTCTATAACCCCTACAAATATAAAATAGATCACATTTACAAAGCAAAATAAAGTAAAATACATTCAAAGCAGATTAAAAAAATACATTGGTTTTATCTGCAGACTGAAAATAAAGGCAAAGAAATAATGAACATTTTTTTAAGAAGGAAAAAATTTCCACTTTTCTAAAGATGTCAAAAATTGTGCTTAGTTATTAAACTTAAATAAGAGATATTTTAAAAGAACCATTTTCAAATTGTGAGGTGCATTAAAAAATATTTATAAGTAAACAAAATCAAATTTGTGCATAACTTTTTTAATTAAAATATGGAAAAGCAGAAAATACTTTAGTAAATTTGGTTTTATTAAGACTAAATGTTTATTTAAAAGTTAGGTCTAGTAGCAACAAGTGAAGCAGTAAATTCCAAATCACATTTGTTTGAGTGTACAAGCTAAATAAAATTAACTAAAAAAAAAAATAAATAAATAAAATAAATATGGTGCAGGTTTTTGATGCTAAGGTTAAAAAAAAAAAAAAAAAAAAAAAAAAAAAAAAATCAAATTAAAATTAATTTTTATAAAAAGAAAAATAAACAAATTGTCACCTTTTTAAATGTTTCTCTTTTTCATTCCATTCGTAAACTCAGAATTTACAGATATTGTGGGGTGGTAAAGAAATTGGTTCAACATTTAAAAAAATGTTTTGCAGTTATTACAAAGAAAATTCCTATGCGCCTTGGAGGAGTGTTTATAAGAAAAAAAATAGAAATTCCATTTGGTCAGACCAAATTAAATGCAATAGGTTCTTTCTCAGATATGAATATATCTCATAGTTGTGAAAAAAAAAAAAAAAAAAGAGAATACAAGAAAAACAATGTACAAAGGCAAAAAATAAATATCCTCAAAAAAAAAATAATAATAAAAATAAAAAAAATAATAAATTTAAATCATGAAGTTCCTGTGCACCCATCAGTACAACTATTTTTTCATAAATCATTTGAGGAAAATGAAAAAATTATGAAGAAGAATGCAATATATAATCTTAGAAACACCCAAATAAATATCTAAGAGAAATATACAGTATTAATATTTCTCCTTGTAAAAATAAGTGAAAATAAAACTTTAAAAGATTCAAATAAAACTATTTTAGTTACCATTGTTTAAAGAATTAAATGACTGCATTATTTGACAATGAAAAAAAAAATTCATCCCTATACATACATAACATTTTTTCAAAATGATTCTTAAAAAGATTTTATGGAATTATTTTTGTTTTTTATGATATCAATGAAATACAAAATCAAATTTCAATACACATACAGAGGGGGGCATGTTATACAATAAAGGTTAATAAACCTATGAATTGCTTTTTCCAGTTTTAAATTTCTCTTGTCTCAAAGAAGGTAACACTACTTATAAACAAACAAAATGGTGGGCAATTTAAATCTGTTTACCAACAAATACAACCTTAGAAAAGGTTAGAAGATTGTAAAAATTTCAGTTTGTTATCATGAAGATAATGTTTTTCAGCAATTGAAATAGTTTGAAAATGTCCAGTAAGTCAGACAAAATTACAAAGGTTCTTTTTCAAATATGTAACAACTTAATACAATTTTTATGTATATTTGTTTGAATGCTTTAAATTGATCAAACATTATTCTTTAGATATACATTATTAGGCTCATATTTGTTCTATAAACTGTTAAAATAATTGGAGAAATATCAGACATAAAATATCTTTTTCCTTCTTCTGTTGTGATTATTAACATAGCTCTGGGATTAAAAGTTCAAATGGAAATAGTAACAAACTTCAGACACAAACTAAAAATAAATGCACTTTGAACAAGTTGGAGCAGAGGATATTTACAAATACAGTGCAAGAAAGGGCAAGGGTCATCCTACCCAAAGGAACAGTAAGAAGGAAAAGATAGAGATCACAGGGCTACATGTAAGTAATATAAACATGTAGAATAAGGAAGAAAGGTTTATATGAAGAACCATGGTCCTATTTTACTGGAGTGTAAGTATGTGTGTGTTGTGGAAAAAATTATTTTATTGAAAATATACAATTATTTTTATGTTACGTTTTTAATTGAGTCAATTCCCAATTTTGTGATTCAACTTAAACAAAGATTTATAATTTGCCAAAATGACAAAGCTTAATATCAAGGAAAGAGTATAAAATAAGAAACACAATGTAAACCACAACTGCATTTTTGATCAAGCAGTAATAGTCGCTGTAGTAATGGTGAGATTATACATAAAAAAATATGACTTGGAATGAATTTCAGATTGAAAGCTCACAGGTACTAAAAAGGGAGAGAACTCTAGATGTGCATAAAAAGATCACAGTCATAGGGAGATATGTGCAGGGATTAGGGATGATTATCGATATGTCAGGTGTAGGGATAACAATCTGATGAAGTGAAAACATCAGAGCCAAAAAGTGGATCAAGGAAAATGCCTTGAGTGGGAATGAGAAACTGACTAAATCTCCATAACTTTCCAAAAGTTTTTCAAGACAATTGATCTCATTCTTTTTGTTGTTGTTGTTTCATCCATGTTTCAATAGTTGCCTTCAGGTCAACAATCAGTTTTAGAAAAAAAAAAAAAAAAAAAATTTTTTTTCCTTTTTGAAAAGGAAAGAAAAAAATAATCAATAGGAAAAAATATGCCAAATATAAATGTTTTTCTTTTATTGGTTACCATTTTCTGGTTTCTTTACTGAAAAAGAACCCCTTCTTTACATATGGAGTGTGCACATAGAAAGCCACAGAACGGGGTAAGTGAAATGTTGTGGCAACAAGAAAAGAATTAAAAAAAAAACAAAAAAACAAATTAAGTAAATAAACTTGAAATAAATAAATAAATAAATAATAATGTTTTTACATCTCAGAATACATAATATTCAGTCAGTATTTTTTGTTAGTAAGCAAGAAAACTACAGAATACAAGATGTCTTACAAATACAATATCTGTTGTCTAACCTTTAACATGTTAAAAAGACAAGAAGGGTTTAATCAAATTTTTGTTTATGTCTAATGATCAGAAGTTTAAATGAAATATTTTTTTTAATATTTTTATTTTGTATACCAAAAGGCAGCACCTATTTATTTTTATTGAAAGACTGCTTATATTGAGTATTCAATTATTAGACGCAAAAAGAGAAAAAAAACGGATAAGAGGTAAAAACGAGAAAATAGGCAAAAAAAAAAAAAAAAGACAAAACGAAAAGAAAAGAAAAACAAAGAGAAAGAGGCAAAGAGGAGAAAAAGAGAAAAGAAAAAGACAAAACGGAGAAAAAAAAAAAAAAAAAAAGAGAAAAATCAAAAAGAAAAAAGAGAAAAAACAAAAAGAGGAGAGAAAAATGAAAAAACATGAGAAAAGAGACTGTGACAAAAGATTTTAAAAAGTTGTTTTACCAAGTTTTCTACTGCAAATACATTTCTATTTAAAAAAAAAAATTTACATTCTTTATGAGTGCAAAAATATAAAAAAAAATAAATAAAAATGGGAGAGGGGAAAATAATTTTATTCCATTACTTTATGTATAATGTCATTGCAGAGAAACTCTTTCAGAAAGAATATTCCAAATAGATAAAAAAAAAAAAAAATGTAATCAGAATTATTTTTCTTATCTCCATCCTTAAAATATCCATTTTTGTTAAATACATTTCTCATCTACTAAAAATTGCTTTTAAACATTTTAAATTATGTGTATTTGCAGTGTAAATCATGGTTTAAACAAAAAATAAAATAAAATAAATAAATTTAAAATTTAATTTCCAAAAAGAAAAAATATTTAAAATAAATCCAGACAGGGCAAGTGGTATCTTTTTTTTTTTTCAATTTTGTTTCTTTCTATGAAAAATAGAAGTGATCAGTCAACATTAACATAAGTCATTAAGATATAATTGTAAAAGTGGCTAGCCTTCCAACACTGATGTAGCATAAGTTACTTTTGTGATCAGGTAAGCAAAATCAGAGGAGAAAAAATGAAGTCAGGTAGGTGGGGGGTGACAGAAAAGCAGTTTTATAAATAGGATGTAGGGTGTTTTCTTTTTACATTTTAAATTGTGATTTTGATCCAATTCAAATATTTTAAAATTTAATTTTTTCTTTTTAATATTATATCATTTAAAAAAAAAAAATTCAATAGAAATTATTTAAGTAATCAAAATTTAAACCAAATTAACCTGAAGGTCCATTTAAAATTTAAATTTAATCTTGAATATAGTCTCTTGTAAACAATATTTAAAATCAAATTCTAAGGAAAAAAAGCGAGAAAAAAAAATCAGGTATTTATAATACTTGTACTTAAAATTGGTTAAGAAAATATACACATAAAAACAAGATATATAGTGTTTATATATGCTCTATCTCTAATACTGATCACTATTCTCTTATAAACACAAATTTCAATATATATGTTAATATATTCAATTTAACTATCTAACTCCTGATAAGTGGAAATCGTTTGTGAAACGGAGTCAAGAAGATAAGTTTCCAATGTTTTATTTTCATTTATAATTATTTTTAATGCTATATTTCTTAATTTTTGTTCTTTTTGAAAAACAGTCTTTATTATTATACACACTCACACTGTAGCCTTAGAAAGACTGTGTTAAGCTGTTAATGCTTGTCTCTCTACAGATGAATTCTGAAGCCAAATGCATGTTGACCATATTGTTGGCTAATCCATCAATTGCAATTTAGGTAATTTTTTCTCAGACCCTCCCTGATTCCAGGGTGGCCAATATAAACAGAAATCATTAACAAGTTTATATATTTTTATTATTAATTAAATGGTATTTTTACTGGTTACCCATATTTGAGTAGAAGCGCCATTTATTTATTAAACACTACATTTATTTTTATCTACCAGGCTGAATATTTGAGAAAGCTATTAGAGAAAAATATGTGCTCTCTAATAAGATTTCTCAAATATTCAAACTAGTGGATGAAAATAAATAGAGCATCTACTCAAATACAAATATCCACTAAAAATAATGCTTAAGAAATAAAAATCTGTCAAATTAATAAATAAAAAAATTTATTCCTTATTTTAGAAGTGTGTGTGTGTGTATATATATATATATATATATATATATATATATACATACATACATACATACATACATACACTTCTAAAATAAGGAATCTATTTTTTTTATTTATTTATATATAACTTCTTTTAAAGAAAAGTAAAGTATGCATTTTATATATCTACTTATTTTAAGCAGAAACCTTAAGCACAATTCATTTAAGTCAACATTTTTGTTTGTTTTCTTTTTTTTTTGTGTGTGTGTGTGTGGGGGGGGGGGGTATTTTACTGATAGGAAATTACATCATCTATTTTGTATTATTTTTGTATGAAAATTCTCAATTCTAAAACCGATTCACTTTAATAAAAATCTGTTTCCTTTCAAGTAAAAACAAGAAAAATTATTAACTAAGCAAAAATTTTAATAAATAAAAATTATACTTATTGGAATAAAATAAGACAATTTTACATTATCAAAATCAACTCATTTTGTCACAAATTGGATATTTCACTAATACATTTACCAGCTATTATGGTTGAGATAAAAAAAACAAAAAAAACAACTTCTCCATATTGGAAAAACTGATTCAATCAAGTACTTAATTTATTTTCCTGACTACCTTACACAAGAAATAAATATTATCAGAAATTTATTTAATCCTTTATAAAAAAAAAAAAAAAAAAATCAATTGATTGTAAATTCACATTAATTAGTAAATACACTAAATTTTACAAGTATACAAATAAACATTGAAAGACATTTTACAATCAAGATACCTACTCAAACCCACATCAATTGGTTTGAGAGTAACATCTTTATCAGATGAGCAAAGACATCTAAACTGTTTTATTTCCATTTTATTATTGGCAGAATAATAAAATAAGTTTAAAAAAACTTTGAATACCAAGATACCTGAACCCAAGTCAAGTGTTTGAAGAAAATTCTTTATCAGATGAATCATGATTTCCATCTCATATAATTGGGTTTTAACATTTTTTATTGCAGCCATAAGAACTATTGCATATCATTATCCATAAATGGAACAGTAAACATTTTGCTGTATAGAAATGATTTAATTGAAAAGCAATTTCACTTTTCTTTCACTCTTCTTTAAGTTTTTATATCTATCTCTCACATATTAGAAAGGTTGGATAACAATTTTTAAAAAATTCTATATTGAAAACAGAAAAAAAAGTTAAAAGGTTTATCAATTACTCATTAGGAAGACTTCAATAATTACAATTCAATCACTGGGACTAGCTTCTTTAATACTTAACTGAGAGCTAAATTGCCTTCTTCAACTATCTTTCTAAAAAGTGTATTGAATTTGATTGTTTTATATAAGTAATATATAAAATTGATTTTAAATATGCAAAAAAATAAAATAAAATAAAAATAAATAAATATTACCTCTACAGCTTAAAAAATTAACCTCTTCCTACAGATAGAAAATTATAAAAATTTGTCAACTCAGTACAAAACAATGTTATTTCACTTTCGGTAATAATTTTTATAAACAAAAATTTAGATTACAAATGGGACTACTTGTTTATCATGTCTTAGAATTTTTAGAGACCAGTCCATTCCAGACTTTTACCTAAGCAGTCAACATATTTCCACTATATCAATGCTTTATTAATATCTTCTCACAAAATGTTAGCTGAGCTTGTGAATAAACTATACAAAATTAAGTGTATAATCAAATATGCTTATGAAACAAAAACAAGCAATTACTTTTCCTTGATATCATGTTAAACTGTACTGATAACAATTTTAAACTAAGTGTGCATCAAAAATGATCTGAATATTATCTAAATTAAGACAAAGTTAATACCAATTATAAAAGGAAAGCTTGATTTGAATTGACACAGATATAGATTTGAGCTCACTCATTTGAAAATGAGTTGTATGTAAATATTAAAGAGTTGTGTGTATGCTAGTGAGAGATTATATATAACTTAACACCTTGAGAGATTAATGCCAAAGGGAAGATAAAAGCCAACTCAGATTTATTAAAAAGGTTTTTCCAGTTTACTCTGACAAAACTAAGGATGACCACTGTCATTTTTTTTTATCCTAATACCAAAAGCAAATTTTGAAAGAAGAAAAAATATTGCAGTTTAAAATACAGGTCATTGCAAAGAACAAATAAGTTAAAGGCTTTCATATATAAGAATTATGGGATTGTTATAAACCTCTGGCAACAAAGATCTATTTTTTTCTCTCCAGTGTTTTTGTTTCTTCTAATCCATTTTCTTTATTAAGTTTTCTCTCTTCAGCTTTCTCTGATATCCAAGTTCTCATGACTTTGAGGAAAAAAAAAAAAAAAAAAAAAAGAGAAAGAAAATGAACTATTTAATCCAGTCACAGGGGCCAATCTCCCCAGATAATACTTTTTCTTTGGCAAGAGGTTAGGGTTATTACTTGGTATTTGAGTGGTCTTCTAAAAGGAGCAGTGCTGAGGTGGTTGAACAATTTCTTTTTTTTAATCTCTGGTCCTACGTACACAAATGCCCCACTTTAAACTTAACCTTGTGTCATATTCTGTGGTTGTTTGGATCCAAACTGATTCCTCTGCTATTCTGTAAACAAGAATAAATTTCTATTTTATCATTACCAAAAATTTCTAAAACTGATTCTTATTTGTATATAATTGTATATTTATATACAAATGATATATGACAGAAGTATTGAATGGCAGAGAGCAGGGGAGGTATAAATAAACGTATTGCATATAAAATTTATTGATTCTAATCATGTATGGATACAGTCAGTCAGTTAATTTCCATACATGATACATGCTTGCGTGACTATGTCTCTCTCAATCCATGACTAACTAGGCAGAAGATTTTCCCAGCAGTAGCTTGCCATTAATTTCTGCAGTAAACTGGTTGCCAACCAAAGCTATAGAACCCAATATGTCCTGCCATTCAGCCCATAAATGTAGGAGAAGAGATGGATCAATACATTTCTCAAGATTATTTCTGCGTAAGTAAATGAAACAGCTTTCCCATTTCTCATCCCAAGCTGATATCCATTAGCCACAACACACAAGGGACTTCAAATATGTTTTACAAAGATATATAAAATAGAGATGTCAACTATTTAATCCTGAAGATGTTACAAATATAATATCTTACAATTGAATTAAAAATCAATCTTAAATTGACCCTATTTATACTACGATAAGCAATAACATCCATTACTACTGTATTAGTGTGTGCATGTGGTTGAAAATTTGCAATATTGATAGGGGAAGAGTGCTCAATATCAGAGATAGAGCATCTATAGAGTGCAGTGATAGTCACTATACAATGTTGATTCCTATCAGTTTCATATCTCAATGCAATCTTCAGATCAAGTCTATTCACACCATTTACATATGTGTGTGTGTGTGTGTGTGTGTGTATTAGACACACTCATAATCATATTGTTTAACTTCCTCCAACCACTCCTCCTTAACTTTCTGAATAACCATGAAATCATTTTATATTTTCTAAAATAATTTTCACCATTTATTTCTAAAATATCACCTGAAGAAGAACAATAATGTTCTGAATCATGAATTTTTTTTTGTGTAGTGATAAACCATTTTATCACTTTTATAAACCATTGTAATAACAAAATTATATATTTTTTTTTTCATCATCATCAGTGGCACAACTGAGTTTTATGCCCAACACAATCGTCAGGTGCTGAAACTCTGATCATTGATTAGTGCATGAAACTCAGAGTTGTGCTACAGGTGAGGAAAAGAAAATGCATATTTATTATTAATATAAATTTTAACTTTAATTAATTTTGAAACATCAAGCACTATTTTATTAATACCAGCACTCAATGTGTAATATGTGTGTAAAAGGTTTCAGAGTATATTGATAAAAGGACAATATTAATACAAAAGGACAACTTAACTTAGCCAGTGTATTCTATCTTCTGAGGGACTTTATCAAAGCAAATGATAAAGTCCCTCAGAGGACAAAATGTGTCAGCTAAGATAACTTTACCTTTTGTCTATTGATGTGTGTGTGTGCTTCAAACCCCCAAGTGATTGCCAGTGTTTATACCTGTAGAAAATTTAAACTATCTCATTTATAGTTCAGTATACTTGTACAGAAATCCTATTTTCAGAACTGACAATCACATTTGATAATAATTAAAAACAAATAGGAAATTTAGCAACTGAGCTATAGCCAATACTGTTATGTAAGAAAATGATACATAACTAAACATTTACTAAGCTTAAAAGTCACAATAATAAGACACTAAGTGAAGAATAAACCCACAATAATAGAATCAGTCTAATAAGACATTGTGGCAAGCACCTTTGGATATAATTGTATGTGGAAATTCAGAAATATTGCATATAGCTATATACGTGGATGCAATGTTGATAAGAAATAAAAAAGGAAATTAATTGAACCATGTTTATGTAAAATAAGAGTTGTTATCCAAAAGTGAGTTTAAGCCAAATGAAGAACTGAAGTGTTTATAAGTTACAAATAGAAAAGTAAAAACCTTTGTTTTCATGAAACACTGTAAACATTTGTATAACAAATTTAAGTTAACATCTTAATCATTGACATTGTTTTTTTTTTAACCATTTGTTTTTTTTAGTGAAAAATACCACCACCACCATTAGTGCTAATAAGCGACATCCTTTCATCTTCAGCTACTCCAGAACAATTGTCACCTTTAGTATGTATAAAATTGTCATGAATCAGTATCCAATTCACTGACAAAGTAAGAAGACCAGGATGAAGAAATTTTTCACAAGATAGTTCATATGTCACACCCAATTAAAGGCAATATTTTATTTTAATGTTTGTAATTGAGAGATTTAAAAGAAAAAAATAATTTATAACTATACATGTTCAATCTTTGTTTTTATCCAGAGTGGTTAGTTTTAAATATTTACTATTTTAATCATTTTCAGATTCCAAGTATTTTTTTTTAAATTTAATTCATTGCACTGAAAAACTTAAAAAAGATCAAGGACATTCTGTATATCTTCTTTATTATAAATATAACAATTTTTTTTTTAAATTAATTAGTTTAATTACAAACAACAAAGAAAAACAAAATACCTCAAGATGGTTAGGGAGATAAAACCTGAAAAATAATACTTATTTTTAAGATTTATAAAATATTTCTTTTAGTCTATTTTATTTATATATATATATATATATATATATATATATATATATATATATATTACACACAGTAAACCCTTGTTTGAACAAATCCCAGTATATTTTAGGATTTAACAGTCTTTACAAGATAGACCTTATTCTGAAAAATGTTCTTGGGCAAGTTTAATTTCACTTTTATGGAGTTGAGTGGAGTCATACATTTCCTAAGGGTTACATTTCTCTTTCATAATAAGCAATATTTTTAAATTATGCTTAAAATAAACTTTAAAGAAACCATTGGTCACCATGTCAAGTTTTAGATAAAATTTCAGATCACTACAAAAAATGGTTAAGAATGACTTAACTAGTGAAAAAAAGTAAATATTGTACATTCTTTATTACAATTTAATATTTTTTGTGCAATACTGTCTATTAAAGTTTGCTTTGTATATTTTCAGGTAATCAATTTTTAAAAAAAAAGAAAAGAAAAAAATACCATCTGAAGATAAATTTGGCATTAATGGACATGCTTTCCTCTGTATTAGCTTGTTAAATTGCAAAACTTAATCTATTGAATGCAGGTGACAGGAATCTGTCATTACAGTTACAGAAATTTCCATCAGTTACACTTTAATTTAATGCAAATAACAAAATTTTACAATTTATTGTGATTGATGAAAATTCAGTTTTACTTCTAAGTCAAAATATGTACTCCTTTCTCCAACCAAGAAGTTCTTTTATCATAGAGCATAATTTTAATTTTTTTTCTCCATTCTCAAAATGACAAATAGTTATTATTGATTAAAAGCTCCATGAATACCTTCATGAGAGTAATCAAACTTAGATTTATCTAAGGAAGAAAAATTTACTAATGAGGTCACAATTGATAATGAACAAATGCACCAAATGCTTCAATATGCAGAGTGGTCACTCATACAAAGCAGAAGATATTGGAAGTGGCAAAATAAAGGCAACCAATCCAAATATTTTAGAGATGTTTTTTTTTTAATCTACTGAAAGTGGATAAAACAATTTCAGATAGTATCTACCATGAAGAAGGTAATTTTTCAAAATATTTTTTCTCTATCTAAACCATTTTCTACCTTTCTGTTTTCAGTCAAGAAAAATTAAAAGCAAAAAATATATTAAAAATGTTTCACTAACTGCCCTGAGAATGAAAGTAATTTCTGGATTTAGAAACTAATGGCTGAGATGTTCCTGCCACAGATCATGGGATTTTGCATTCATCTGTTATACTTTAGTTTTGTCTTAAAGAATAAGCTTGTTAACATTGATATTTCTAGAAATGTTTCTATGTTCTTTCCCTAGCAAAAGTTATCAGGTTCAAATATGCTTTCATACTATAAAGTCTGCTTATTTTTATATTATTATTCAGAATGTAGTGGCAAAACAACTCTAATGTATGCCATTGAAAGCAAATCCTATTCAGTAGTGGATGATATTTTGAAGGGGGTCAACTACTCATATTTAAGTACTTCAACACCTTTAGTCTAATAAGCACCATAATCGAGTTATTTTATCGCTAATATCAATGTCTAAATTTTAAGGTGTATTATGGAGAGAGAACTTTTTTTTCAATTAAGTTAATTTTCAATATCCAACAAGACAAATATAAGGATACAAAACAAGGTTGTTCATTACAGACAAGTTTAACTTAGACTCAGCCCAAATATGAAGATAAAAATTTTACAATTTGAGTCTTAGTCAATATTATTCTTAAAAAAATAAAAAAAATAAAAATAATAATAATAATAAATTTGAAGGTTTAATTTATAATACTGACAGAAAATATTTTTCTTTTTTGTCAATAGGAAGGAAAAATCAATTTTTTAAGAAATAGTAAAAGAATAATCAAAGCATGCTTTCAAAATAGAGGAAAAAGTTTATTTTGAAAATGAAGAAGTCAAGGGGCTGCTGCTACTGCTGCTTTTTCAGAGAAAATTTCTGGTTTGTCATCTCTAAATCTTGGCTCATCTGTGATTGTCATGTCCTCCAGATGTTTGATATCACTCTCTCTCACACACACACACACAAAACTGTTTATGTTCACACAAGATTAACACTTGATGGATAGTAAAAGGACTTTTTAAATGAAAGACATCTACAAGGCACTACTTTTAATTACTAGCAAGGTGACTTGGTATTTGTTCAGGGAGAGAGAGAAAGGGAAGAGAAGATTTTAAGTGATATTTTAAAATGCAATGGGGGATTGCCAGGCAAAAAAAAAAAAAAAAAAAAAAAAAAAAAAAAAAAATTTCTCATGCCTAAAAAAAAGTGAAATCTGATGAAAAAAAAAATATCCAAATAATTTTGGAGATCTTAAGGTTAACAGAATTTTTTCCTTTTATTTTAATTTTTAAAAAATTTTATTTATTTAATTTGAACCATTTAAGTAAGCCTGAGTTTTAAAAAAGAAAAAAAAATGTGCAGGGAGAGTAGATATTATGAAAGGAGAAGTTCACCATATCACTGAGAATAAAAAACAAGAGAAAAATGTAACGTAGGCCCTTGCTCCTAATAAAAAAGGCTGTTCGTCAGATTTCTTATAAATAAAAACCACTTCCATTCCCTATTAACACAAGCATCTCAAATCAAAGAATATGCCATATGCAATTTGTTTAATTTCATATCATGTGAGTTAATTCAAATAGATAAATCAATACTGATGTAATTAGTACTTTATATTAAAGATCCATAAGAAACTGTACTATTGGCTGATTCCTAGTGTAATATAGATAAAAAGAGAACAGCCAACTATCAAGGAAAAGTGTGACTGTAGAAAAGGTTAAAGTTACAAATAGCTTATTACAGTAACTTATTAATAAGTTTAATTTCCCACCTCAGAAAAATGACAGAATTTGTATTATGCCTGATTGCTTGGTTAAGTGAATTAAAAATGGATTTGGAACAAAACCTTGTTCATTTAAATAACAAAAATAAATTTGAAAGAATGAGATAGTAAGACAAAAGTTTTCAATCTGCCCTAGAATAATTTTTCTGTTTTTCTAACATTACACCAAGGAGCCTGTGTATTAAAAGGCCCTAACCATTAAATTCTGGAAATGTCTGCACCACATTTTACAACAGAATTTTTTTTTCCAGACATATCATAAATTGATTAACATATATTGACTTATGTGAAGATTATAAATTGTTAACAGTGAATTAAAAAAAAGAAAAAAAAACACACACACAATTTCACAAAGAACAAATATAAGTAATATAAATGATTCTAACACAGGCAAATCCAAAGAGGTTAAAGGTACTGCCTTGCTTTTAACCCATTTATAATAATAACTAATATAAAAAATAATCATATCATAATAATAATAAAAATCAAATTTTAATATACTGTACCAAATAATTTTATTTTAATTGAACAAGAAAAATAAAATTAAGAATTTTTGTTTGAAATTATTTGGAACAAATGATTAAAAAAATAAATATATAAAAATAAAATCTTAGTGGTTTGGGGCTAAAGTTTACAGAACATGAATTTTTTAAATTTTAATTATTACCAAATTAGGATGGAGAAAGTTATAGAAATTCAATAACCTCCAAACAGACAATTGTTTTCCTTGTCCAAATGATCATAAATGAAATAAATACCTTGTCTCTGCAATACTTGACTTGATAAAAAAAATATTGAACAAGAAATGGTTACTTCTACAGTTTACAATTTCTATATCAAAATTATTTCCACTTTCAAAATATTTGATTGCAATATACAATATTATAAGTGTTAAAACTAGAGAAAATTGAAAAAGAACGATGGTATATAAAATCTCTGCTAAATAACAAAAAAAGCTTTTCAAACCATAAATCTATTTAAGATTTGTTAAACTATTCTTTCTTTTATTCTTACTAACATTTTAATTAATAATCTTTAAGTTAAATGCCAACAGGAGATAATTTTCATGAAATTTCCATTTGTTGGATTAACTTACCTTTTAGCTTCCCTAATTAGTATACTGTGCTTAGTATGTCATGTGACCTTTAATGGCCAATCAGTGATGCCCTACTCTGTACAGAGAGGAGTTTTAAGATAGACACCATGAAAAGATGTTTCCCTAGATCCATGAGAAAAAAAAAAAGCAACTTCTTGTAACATGACATGCTGGATTTGTAAGTAAAGAAACTTTAGTAATATTCATTAGTTTTCCTTTTCAGGAATAGAGAGAAGGCATGTGACATATTTGCATACTTTGTTTGCATGCTGTCTTAGAAAATAAAACCTTCATTTACATTCTTGCAAGTTATCCATTGTTTTGTTTATAAAATGTTTGTGTAAATATCTTTAGTTCAGGCATTTATTAATGTAACCCACACATATTTGGCAAACCTAAGATACTGAACAAAGATAATACATTTTTGTCTAAATGTGCAGGTTTTTGTTTACTAAAAGGTTTTAATAATTGTATGTAAATTAGTTCAGACTAATTTTATCCACTTTAGTTGTTAATCATAATATTTCAACTATATACTCTTCAAACTTAAAAAAGTATTTTTTTTTATTCTTGTTCAGAGTGGAAGAAACAACCATTTTCTTTCTGTTTGTCAGTGGGATTATCTTAAAAATAAACAGATCATGCCAAGGACATACTGGCCAAAGAGTATGCAGCCAGATTGCTGCAACAAGATAAAAGTTATTAATCAAAATTTGTATACAAAAAGGTGACAAGGTTGTCATATTCCCTTATGTCCAGAATTCAACTTCATGTATTCTCATTGAGAGTAAGTGCTCTAAGTGAGAACTAATCATAACCACTTTTTTTTATGCAAAAATACTATTTATTATTGCTAGCAGACATTTCAATTTTATTAGTGAATCATCGAATTAAGCAGTTAATACTAAGTGGGTGACTAACTGATAATATGAAAGACTTAATGCTAAAAAATAAAATGTAAGTCCTGGCATAAAAAATACAAATGATAATCAGTATCTTTGGATCTCCCACATAATTAACTAGCACTTTTAATAAAACTTAAAGGTTTTTTTGTTTTGTTTTTTTTAAATCAAAACATTTCAATTTTTCATGTAGCCATAGTCAGAACATGTAAATAGTAATCAAAATCAGTAAACAAGTACAATTTTTAAAATTGCATATCAAAATGAAAGATTAAATTTTATGAACAAATTTATATTGATAGTATTATAAAAATAATACAAAAGAATGAAATGACTGAAGTTTTTAGAAGATGCAAAAATAATTGCCTAAAGTTCAGATACTCATTCATAAGACTTAAATACAAAGAAAAGTGGTAAAATTTGAAAAAAATCATTCGTAGATTAGCTATACCAACAATTACTCTTACTAGAAACTATAATTTAGTATCATAGTCTTTGCTCATTCAAATTCTAAATAATTTTTATTGCAACTGAAGAATTTTGGAATTAATAATATTGTTAACATACACTAAAAAATAAGTACTAGGACATCACATAAATCTCAAGAAAGGAATAAGGCTCTCTTAGAGATGGTTTCATGAAATTAAGTTTTGCTTTACAAAAAAAAAAATCGAAGTGAATTTTCACTACAAACAAGTGACAGAAAATTGCAGAAAGGTTTATTTTAATTTGTAGGTTTAAAATAAGTTCATTTTTATTTTTCAAACCGGCAGTTGACAAGGGAGAGAACTCACTTGAGAATAGCTTAAAATCAAAAATAAATATCCTCAAATAATTATAGACTTAAACACAAAGCTGCAACTTCATGAAATTTAATGCAAGAAACTTTATTTTATTTTGTAAAGTAAAAATCTCTGAATATGCTACACCAGCAGAATTCATCTTGCAAGATCTTAACCTTAGTTGTTTTCCACTATATGAAAGGAAATATTGACAAATTTTACAAAATATAGTGTGTAATGCTACTTTGAATAAAAGTCATTGTGATCTCAGGAACAATTAAACTGTAGTAAATTCAATGTTATTTTACCAAATCAACCATAAATGTCACATCTATGCTTGACCAAGTAATAAAAATACTTTATCTTTAAGTGTTATATGTACGTACCTATGGATAGTAATGTGTATGTCCCAATTCTTATATAATATGTTGAACTATATTGAGAGAGAACAGTATTTTCTTACTGTCTAGCAGTTCTCTACTAACAGTGGGTATTTACTTTGCAGTTTGTGAGTCTTGTATATGATGATATAAATATAACTATTTATTTTCAACCTCCGTTTGGGCTATTACTCATGCAGTAATAGAAGATAGGAGATTTGTTTTTTTATGCCATAGTTTCATCTGTTATTCATATATTCATATTATATAATCAAAGAGACAATGAAACAACATTCTATTATTTCTTAAAAATATGAAACAAACATTATTACACACCAATGTATTCAAATATATTTCTCAATATTGGTCGTTATAGTTGCAACATTTTAACCATAGGCCTGCTTGAATAAATTGGTGTATAATTATAATTCTTCATTTTCAAATTCAGATAGAAAACATAGTTTACAACTTGATAATTCATAAAGATCGATTTGAAAGATAGCCTTAATCTTTCTATTGTCCCTGACAATCTGAAAACAATCCAAGATGAAAACGTTTTGTGACTTCATTTAATAAATTAAAATATTTAAATTTTAAATGATATAATTACAAATCATATGTAATTTTTAAAACAAGCCACAGGAGTTGATAAGATAGATTCAAGAGAAGGAGTTTCTCTGTTATTTTCTTTTAAATTTTGATAAGTATGAGGAATTTTATTTTTATGGGGCAGGCCTAGTTGATATTTTTCTCAAGAAGATCAGTTTGTTTTAAAATCTAATTGAATAATTTATGCAAAATACTGGAAAATGAAAGAAAACTAAAATTTGGCAACATTAGTTGCTAAAACAATACTGGAGGTGAAGATGTGTAATGAAAATAAGTGATTTGCCTGCATTTCACCTTAGTTCTTTTTTCCAAATTTAGTTTATAATGATTTTCTTTTACATTTCATTTATACAAACATGTATGCGTGTACATTATACAAGGTGTGGCAGAAATACTGCCCACATAATGGTATAGGCATTGGTGGCAATAGTGTCTTTATCTAGCTAATGTCTTACCATTACATGGAGGGCATTTCTGTCACATCTTATATATATTCTAATTTGGAATATCAGCTGATATTCTGAATTAGAATATTTAAAAGCTCTACATGTTAAGTTTTAATTTTTTTCTTTAAATGTGTATTGAGCATTTTTAATACAACTGTTTACTGGTCTAATTTGACTGACTAATAACTGATATATATATATATATATATATATATATATATATATATATACACACACACACACATACATACAAAGTTTAAAACATAAATTGTAAATCCCCTGATTTGAGCAAATATGAAACATTTGTACGATTTCCTGAAAATTCAACTTTTTAGTTTATATCATTAGCATCAGTCGAATATAGTTGAAGTTTGTTAGTTTCAAATTGGTGAATGGGAATTTAATATCTTATTTTCATTTATTATTTGGTTAAGCTAGCCCTGGACATTCATGAGTCTATAACACCAACCATCACAGTCCTTTATACTTAACCATAAATATTGTTTTATAATTAATCAAATTCTATTTTCAGGTATCATTTTGTCAGCCATCACTAAAATTTAAGCAAATGGTTAAACTGACAAAATTTATTCAGCAGTATTGATAAGATAATTCATCCACTAGTGAATGAGCTATAGAGGGAGGGATTTTTTTTAACCATGCCTTGAATAATAAAATTATACTCTTAAGTGGGGGAGAGTACACTTAATAAGAATAATATTTTCAGGGAAGAATAAAAATATTTTTAAATAGAAAAAAAAATATCTAAAATAAGAACAAAAATATTTTTGGTTATAAAATTTTTTCAGTATGATAAAAATAATATTTTTAATAACAAAAGCAACTTTTTAAAAAATTAAGAATTAAATAATACATATGAACCTGCCCCACACCAGAAAGAATTAAAATGCCAAAATCAAACAGATAGAAAAAAAAAATCATAAAAGAAACTTTGTTGGCTGCAGAAGGGTTAGTCAGAAAGTACTTGGCATCTGAGGCAGTGTTCACAAATGGCAATCATTGGGTTAAGATAGATTCAAGATAAGGAGTTTCTCTCTTTTATTTTTTTATTTTTATTTTCTTTCAAATTTTGATTTCCACTATGAGGATTTTTTATGGGGAGGAGAATAGCTTTAGAGGAGGAGGGCCTAGTCCATATTTTTCTCAAGAGCATCAGTTGTTTTAGATCTAATTGAATATCGAATAATTTATGCAAGGGACTGGGAAAAAAAAAAGAACTAGAATTTGGCAACATTAGTTGCTAAAACAATACTGGAGGTGAAGATGTGTATGGAAAAT